>MVJL01005601.1:0-43441 GCA_002156465.1 Macrocentrus cingulum
CCCCCCCCCCTATTCCCGTCGCTTGAAAGTTGGTGACGGAAACTGCGTTGCCGGTTTAAAACTCGATAGAACGCCACACTGAGCCCCACACGACCTCGACCGATTCGTGCACGACAATATTATCACCCGCCGTGGGCTACGCGTCTGTACACAACTCAATATGCTCTACTATGTTCCGAGGCCAGAATCTATACTCATTCCTATATATATACAAGTGGGAGTAAATTCGTGTGTGTGTGGACAGCTAGAGGCGAAATTCGGGAAATACTTTGAACGTCGCAAAACACATCTCGGCACCATATTCGACCCCGACAGAATATTGTTTCATAGGATCCAATATATGATTAAACAGAAGGAAAAAAACGGAAGCAGAAGTTTCCTAAGTGATTTTATCAACGTTATCGCATTTTTATCGATAGTTCGACGCTGCAATTTTAATTACTGTTTATAAGGTCAGAAAAAAATTTTAAAAACATGACATTTACGAAAAAATATAACCATTTTATGTCTAAAAATTTTAATTTTATAAAATTCTGCTATAATAATTGATGAAAAATAGACTTTTAGAAATTTTTAACGATAAGAATTACGCAATAATTTTTTATAACCCTAGAGGACGCGATATTTTAATGAGATATTATTGGAAATAATGTTTGTATCAATTGAAGATTAAATTCAGTTTACAAATTTGAAATTGAATGGGCTTTAGAATGGAATAAATCCTCTATAAGCCGTCGTTTCAATGAAAAATAATATGTATAATATTTTGAATGATGTTACAAAGCGAGTATATGTCGAATTCATACATACATATGCTTCACTTTTGCAGCATATCAATTCACAACTGAACCGACGTTCATTGTGAATAGAAAATTCAGATGAACTAGGATGTTTTCCATACAACAATATGCTGGTTGTGTTATACATATGAAAACTAGGGTGGACTCAATCTAAACCCTGAAAAAAAATCCTCAAATAAGAAAATAAAATTCTCGAAATGTTCCGAACTAAATAAAAAATTCCTATTGTTACGTGCTGAGCACTCAATGTTTTTTTATAAATTATTAAAATCATTTTTAAAGACATCTGAATGCACAAGTATCGCTGACAATGCATTCCGGATGTCTCCAAAGCCAAAAGCCTTGGTTTTCGAAATTATTAAATAAGCAAACTCGAAATAATTTATTTAATTAAATTCTCGCCACTGAGCCAGATTGTAACAATATTATTTATATCAGAAACATAATTTTTTATTAAATTATATTAATGAAAAATAAATAAATATAAATTATAATAACAAAATCTTTGAAAAGAAAAATTTTTTTCCTTCTCTTAGAAATAAAAATGAGAATAATAAGAGAAATAAATACATATATATACAATATACTCCACATTTTGCAAGAACAAGATGTAAGTTCAGGAGAATACCATGTTGTCTGCATTACTTCCTGAATTCTCGCGAAATTGGCGGCGAATAAGAGCAGAGCTGGAGAAGCAGACAGAAGTGAAGGAGCAAAAGAGGCAGCATACATGTCTGCAGGTTGCATTAGCACGAGACGAAGAGAAAGATAGAAAATAGACCGTAATGTATATCGCCTATATAGAAACGTGAAAAGCCCGCAGGCATCTATATGAAGCAAATAGACTATATAGAGCAAACAGAGTTAAATGTTAAATCAAGGAACAGAAACGAAAGTTCGTCGGAAGACAATTAACCAGAACAATCAAGATGAAACGGATACATGAAACAAAAATCCTCCCATAAATTTTCATGTAGGCAAATAACATTTATCACAGTTGAATATTACCACACAGCTCATACCATTTATCGAAATGTATTAACCTCATAAATCTAACCAACAGGATGTATTCAATGATCGTAAATTTTATGAAAAAAAAAAAAAAAATTCAGATGCAGTTATAAACAATTTTAACGTGACGTTACATAAAACAAATTTATTCATTTACAAAAAAAAAAAAAAAAAACCCACTTTAAACGTTAAAAAACGATAATTAGATTGAAATAAAAAAAAAATTGATCGATACTAATAAATAAAAAAGAAATGAAATTAAAAAAAACCATTTACCAATACGTATGTAAAAGTGACAAAATTGCGGAAATGTTGTGGAAAACTTCCTTCATACGGTCGCATCGCTGTAGGCAATTTATTGATTTCATTCAAGTATTCAGTCGCCCCTTTAAATTTATATTTACCAAAGTCTTCCTGTGAAATTGAAATTTTCAAAGCTCAAGAAAGGCAATTGCAATATCATTCAAATGAAAATCTCATTGCCAATAATATATATCGTTTTCATGCGCATGAATTCATCGAAAAAAAAATTGAATAGATATATCTCGATGATTTTTTTTTTTTTTCACCAAAAAATCAAACTTTCAAGTATATTGTTCGCTTCCATCAAAGTTTTGTTTCTATATAGATACTTAACGAGTGGATCACTTGAACGCAATTTAATTCCACGATAAATCCACGCAGCTACTCTGATGTACTAAAACTCTACGCTTAAGCTGTTTTGATGTCTTAAGCTGCCTAAAGTTCTACAAACTTTATATAAAACAAATGAATTGAAAAAAATCATTTAAACATAAGATTATCGAATTTTTTCTTCAATTTTCGCGATATAAAAAATGATTTTTGAAAGTTTTAAATTAAAAAAAATTAAAATGGAAAGAAATGCAAGTAGAAAAAATTTGCTTCAACGCAATGAGGAGAAATTTATCCATGTAAAAACCAAATTTATCCTTGTTACTCTGAATAAGGAATTTTTATTGCCCATTAAACATGATAAGGAACGTATTGAATGGACGAGGTAATCGGTAATACCTAAATCGATGTCAAAACGTAAAGAAAAAAAGCAGACGATCATGAAAAAAAGTAAAAATAAAAAGGCCACATGTCGCACATAACCACCACACGTAAAATTTCTATTTAAAAAAAAATGTTCATCATTGTGTTTTGAGTTTCGGATTTTTATTTTTTTATTTAATCACTCGAATTAATAAACTCGAATTAATAAATCGTCAGAACTAGTGAAAAAAAAATTTAACTTTTGTTTTTGATTAAAAATCGAATAAAATAAAACTCAGGCCTGTCCGAAATTTATTCTACAAATATTATAAAACTACAAGAACCTCCAACAAGGCTTTTAGTCCACACAATGGATGCCAAATACTAAAGTCAAGAGACAGAAAAATTGATGGCATATCGAAGAAACTGTATATTGAACGATTGTCAAGTCATACTTTTGAAAGATTTCTTTTTAAATGACGTCCTGACATAAATGCCATAGCTGACTGATACCAGATTTCTGCATTTAAAATTATTCCCATCGATTTTCTGTACATTTTTTCAACAGAAATATTTTTGATGAAAAAAAAACTTGGAAAAATGCATTTTCACAACAAAAAAAAATATCCAAGCAACATTTATATTTTAAAAAATTTTTTAATGCAAGAGAATTGTAAAATTCTGACAAATTTTAAATTATTTAACATATAAATTCCTTTTTATTTAATATTTTTCGTGCATTCTATTCAGGAACTGACGAAAAAAAAAAAATCTGACAGACTATAAAGATTTTAATTTAAAAAAGTAAAAAGTTTTTTTGTTCATCGAAACTCATGAAAGAGCATTCAAGAGGTTTTCTTGTAAGAAATCTTGTCTAAAATCCGCCTGAATAAGCTTTTCTGATCCAACTTGAAGCAATTGCTCAACGAAGTATGCACACTAAGCTTTATCATTTTTATCCTGAACATTTAACAACTTATATAAACAAAGACACTATTGTTTTTCGTAGCTGTGTAAAAGTATTTGCCAATATATCGTAGAAACACAAGATAATTGCAATTTTTATCGATGGATAAAATTTAATAAAGCATTTATTTTGATAAAAAGAATCAAAAGTATTGAAAAAAAAAAAAAATTCCTTTCAAGTCAAGGACTATATTTGTCAAAGCCAATGCGGAAACCCAATATCGACTAACTTAGACTGCTATTGGGGATACTAAGGGTCTATATACTCGCACATCACGTTTAAATGCTTGAAAAATCCGAAAGTGCTACTGCGAGGATTTAAAGAATGCCCGCATTGTGCTGCATTGGCAGAAAACACAGAAAGTCAAGAAAACAGAAAAATTCAATCCTACCCTTCAGAAAATAAACCGAATACCAAAAGGGCGTATCTACATTTTTTTTCCACGTATTTCATCCAAAAAAAATTTTTAAAATAAAAAAAGATATAAAAAAAATTTTGTATTATAATTTTCAAAGGGGTGCCTTTTAGAAATATGACAAATTTCGTGTTTTTTTTTGGAATAGCTTGATAAATAATGAAAAATGTTATTAGAATTAAATTACTGTACATTTAATTTTTAACAAAATATGTCTAATCAATTTTTTTGAATCGCACTTACGTGTTGGGATAATACGAGTTTTTTAATAGTTATTCTCATTTTTTTTAAATATCTCAAAACTAAATGAAAATATGAAAAAAAGTTATTCTATATTTTTTCAAGGGAATTAAATTTACAATAATTTAACATTCATAACATTTTTTGCTCACTCCGTTAGTTATTGAGCTATCAGCAAAAATATCTCGAAAAAAAAAATCGAAAATCTTGAAATTTTCATGATGTTTTTTGCCAATAACTCAAAAAATAAACAAGACAACAAAATACTTCTCATGCCTGACGTAACCTTAATTATTCTACTTATAAAACATCGACAAGAACCTAAAAATGTTTAAACATTCCAATATATCTTTTTTTTAACAATTTTTTACGAAATTTAATTCTTATTTTCAATCATTTTTTCGATTAAAAATATTAAGAAAAAAAAATTCTACGCCCCTTTGCAACACGTTAAATAAAATCACAAAAATTGAAGTTGAACTGCGAAAAAAAAGAAATTAACTATAAAACATCCAAATAAAAACTGATTTAAAAAAGCCTACTATAAGTAAGTACTCTTGACAGCGAGTCAGTAGCCAGAAAAAAAAAATATATACAGCCACTTGAAGACGCACTTTCCATCTCGACAGAAGCTCAACGGTCTTTACATTGCTGCCTTGTAACAAAAATTTGTTGGTGACGATGCTGCGTGTCTTATATTCAAAAGAAGCAACCCTGAAGTGTACTTGACGTGCAATTCTCCCCCTGGCAGCCCTCTTACAACGTCGACAGTAAGGACGTGAGCTTAACTGGTATTTAAATCTCTCCCTTGGTCGGCCTGCTTTGCCTCTTATCCGCAGACAGACTCTAGGATTTACTGATCCACGAGTAAAAGATATATCCCTTCGATATTTTCCAGCATCAAGTATCCCTCTCGCTTCCATATATCCTCCTACACGCGCCCTTATTGCCCACTTATAACTCTCGAAAAAATATATTCAAACTCAATGAATTTTCTAGACAATGAATAAGTTTAAAAGAAAATTTGAAGAAAAAGGATTCACATTTTAAATGTTATTACGCGCATAGATGAAAACAGTACTACTACTACTACTACTACTTCAATTTACCAAGAGAGATCCTGCCCTGGGAATACTCGAGGGCACTTAACAGCAAGGGAAAACCGAGTGGATGCTGCGCTATACGCTCTCGCGTATATGGCAGACGTGATCCAAAGGAAGATTACACTACAATTAACTGGTACTTTCAGTCCCTATAATAACGAGTTTACTCAATGCGATAATTTTGTCCCTATGGCCAATTAAATTTTTAAGATATATGTAAACATAATTTTCACGCTTGATTAGCTAAGCTATACACCTAGCAATAATAACCGCAGTGTTATCACTGATTAGAACTGATAGTAGTCTTTTATTTATGTCCATGTGTCGATCAAATTTAAAGGGCTATGACAGGATTAAGATTTATGAGAAAATAGAGCATTATTTCGGCGAAATAGTCATGCAATGCAGTAATGTCCATGTGTCGATCAAATTTAAAGGGCTATGACAGGATTAAGATTTATGAGAAAATAGAGCATTATTTCGGCGAAATAGTCATGCAATGCAGTAACTATTAAATGTTTTGCTTAGCCACGATATTTTTTCTATAGTTAGTTTATAGTTCTAAAAATACCCGAAAATAGTCATGCAATGCAGTAACTATTAAATGTTTTGCTTAGCCACGATATTTTTTCTATAGTTAGTTTATAGTTCTAAAAATACCCGAAAAAAATCCACAACCCTCTAGCGTCGTTTTAAAGACCATTGCACACCCCCAAACCTCAAATTTATAAGAAATAATTATGAAATATAGTGTTAAATATTTTCATACACGATGATAATTTCCCTTTAGTTAAAGTAGAGTCCAAAAAAACACCCCCAATAATTTGCAACCCCCTACAGTTATATCATATGATTGGAACACACGTGAAAACATCAAAATCCACCAAAATATTATTTTTTTTCTTCGATATTCTAATAGTTATTCATAGTTAGGAATTAAGCAAATGTCTTGCTGACACCCCATTGTGATAATAAACTATTAAACTCAATAAATCCATGATATTATAAATTTTTTCATAATTAGATTTTTGACCTTGAAATGTTGAATTTGTATTAATACATACTAGTCCTGCTATCTACAATTGGCAATGAGGGTAATTATTTACAGGATTTTCCATGATTAGATGAACATAAATCGGATTAAGTAGTATACCCAATTCGCAATCTCATATATATAAAATCCACTCGCTCCTCTCTCTTCCTCTCAAGAGATTATGGAAATTTTATTAAGAAAAGATAATCTAACGTAGAGTAATAATTTTCAAATTTTCATTTTCCTAAATAATTTTTTTTTACGATAAAATATAAATTTATATTTAATAAAAATTTAGATTCTATAAAAAAATCAAAAAAAAAAAATCGATTCGTTGAAAATCATAAAAATGTTTGTTAAAAAAATTCATGGATTCAATTGTGAAAAAGAATTAATTTTCGGTAGATAAACAATTTTTTTTATTTCAGAAAAAAATTCAATAGAATTTAATTTCATTTGTCTTTTTTTTGGGGGAGAAATCGTTAGCTGCATCTAATGGATGCACATGCTGTCGCATTAATTTATTTTTTTTTTCTTTAATAACTATACAGTGACTGACGTAATGACCGTCCATCAGCCCCTAACGATACCGTTCCAGGGATATAACCACGCAAGATAAACTCGGGGATAACAGAACACAGAAACTCACGAAGCGGAAGTGGAACACACACGCGTTATCAGGTCAATATATATGCATATGTATATATAAAGGTGGAATTAATTTATCGAGTTAGCACCAAAGTTACAATCCCAAAAGTTTAGAAGGTCTATAATAACTCTAAAATGTTAAACGAGTTTCCTAAACAAAGTCACCAAAATAATATATTTATCTCCCTTAGTTAATTGAGCTTATATTTTTCCACAAATAAATTACTCGCATAAAAATATCACTAACAATTTTTAAAAATTTTTTAATAAGTATCAAACATTAATTTTCATTATTTTAATTATTCAGTAAAAAACAATTACCAAAATTTTATGTTATAAAATCGCATTTTTTTCTAAAAAATTTACACCATCATTAACAAAATATTAAATATCATTTTTCCAAAATTAAGGCAGAGACTGGTGATTTTTTATATTAAAAAAATTTTTAAAAACCGAAAATAAGTTTTGAATTTGAAAAAAAAAAATTTCTAGAAGTTTAAAAATTTTTATTTCGTTTTTTTCTTTAAGGAGGATAGAGGGAGGAGCATTTTCGAAAAAAGTGTATTTCAAAAAAATTGTTAGACACTAAAAAAAAAAATTTTTTTCAAATAAAAATAAAAATTTTAAAGACTAAAAAAATTTATTTCATCATTTTAAAGGATTGGTAATTATTTTTAGGGGTAGAGGGTGTTATATAATTTTTTTTTTTCTTTTTTCTCCATTTCAAAAGAATTTTTGACAGCGATATTTTCCATCGTTTTATGACTTTGGGGTGAAAAGAGAGAGAGAGAGAGATCGTGCCCCACCCTTATAAATTAGTAGAATGAAGTGTCTCCAAAACTATAAATAAAATTCCCAGTCATCAAGCATGAAGCTCATAAGCCAAATGCACCGTTGATTAATCATGAAAAACAAGCTATAGCTATAGATTGGCTTGAGGTCGAGTGTGACAAACACACACATATCAGTAAAATGTATTGCGATGTATGCATATAAATCGATATACAGGCTTGATCTGTCTGGCATGTCACCTCATATGCATGACAGGACCTGCGTGTAGATATATTTACTCTGACTGGAGCATTAATACACACATCGCGCCCTTTCGCATGCCAAACCAACAATCCGATACGTCGAAAAGCATCCGGTATATTTTCGTGGGTGATATAAATTGCCAAATTCCAAAATCGTACCTCTATATATACATCGTTAGGATAAAATACCATTCAGCCAAGTATATCAATGCAATACGTGTATAAAGCCATGGCATGATCGATTAAACGTGGCTCGCGTGTCGCATTGTTTATAGATTGTTGTATACAAGGATGAATCTGTGCGTTCCAATGTGCATCAATCCTTGAAAAAATTTCCAGACAAATAATGATCAATGATTAAGTGGAAAAAGGAAAAAAATTGACGGATATTTCCTGGTATTATCAATCCACCATAAACTATAAACACCCAGAGGAGACGTGAAATTAATTACTGGGTGATCGATCCAATTGGAAGGTACATATATGGCTCACTAACATCCGACGCGAATGATTGGACATGAGTAAAAAAGGAAAAAAAATAGAAAAAAAATGTTTACAATGAAAAAAAAAATTTTTTTCATGTTACTAATAAAATTATAAAAAAAAATACGAAAAAGAAAAGAAATTTTTACAACTTGGAATAGTTTATTTCAAATGATGCAAAGAGAAAAAGTCTGTTTTATATATATATTTAACTTCCAAAAATGCTATGTTATTTTGAAAATTATTGTTTTTTTAATTCTAGCATGTTTTGCGATAAAATTATAATATTTAATAAATTTTAAAAGTCACTTTTCTCTATGTTGGATAAATGGAAAAAAATCTGCAGAGTATGTGGAAAAAAGATTAAGCAAAAATCTCATCGCTGAAAATTGTGCGACTTATGTGTGATGGCAGTTTCTAGATGACCCAGAGAGAAAAAAATCACCATCACGCGTTTGTTGCAAAGGTCATAAATAAAGAAGTGAAATGGACACCAAACAAGTGCAGCACAGCGAGTGCTCCGAATAAAAAAGATAAAAATAAAAAAAAAACGGAAGAAAATAAACAAACTCGTGCACGTGTGTTTCCCATAAAAATTCTAGGAATTACCAAGGGGATTAGTTGGATATCAAGCGACATCAGTTTACAGAAAAAAACTCGCATTGTATCAATTTTAATAAAAAAAAAAAAAACGGTGATCTCAAAATTTTTTCAAACACTTGAAAATTGAATTTAAAATATGCCAGAACAAAAAAGTATATCACAGGTGAAATTGAACATTTTTTTATGCATGTTCTCAATTTTACATTTACACATATCGCGTGGAAAAAAGACATAAATTATTATACAAAATTATCTTGCTGTCTTAAACGTAAATATCTTCAAAACTATTACCAATACAATTTTTTCTTAAGAATCCTTTTTTGTAAAAAATTTCATTAGCTACAAAAACGATTCTCAACAAAATTTGTCCAACTTGCATCCCTATCAAGATATTAGCATGTAAAAAAAATCTCGTCAATTTTTTGTCATATAATTATTTCCATTTTTCTTTGATACTTTTAAAACCAAGTCTTCTACGTCTATCAATCTAAAAAAAATAACTCACTAAAGAAAAGTTTATTATCAGGTGCTCTAAACGCATAGCAGTATCGCTGGCCAATCGGAGGAGAAGTTGCCTCGCCGTCGCGGGCAATTATGAGCAGTAAGTTATAGAACATATCGTCGTCACCAAGTGTATATTATACCTAACTCAACTATAGAGCATGAGACAGAAGCTTTGCCGTGTCATTCTCGTTGCGCAATCGGTGCAAGTGCTTCCATTCAATATAGTCGCATTTACTCCGGAGCTTCACAACGTTTGATCTATCGATTATCGAGTGTGCGCTATAGCTAATAGTCCTAATTGATTGAGTGATTTTTTTTAGGCTAAAAAAAAATTGAAAACCATCAAATAATAGAGAATAAAATATATCCAAGTACAATAGAGGGTGGAAATATATTAAACTTTTGTTCATACGCATATATATGTACTTTTGCAAAATAGACAATTGAAATTGTTGTCACCAACGCGTAGAAGCGGAAGATAATAACGATCAAAGTGGTCGTTTCAGCGGAAGGTAAAACAATTCAGTCGACGATCCGACAGAGAGTGCCCGAATAACCGTGACTAACTATATTAACTCTGGGTTGTAGTTATAAACGAGACAGTCCAAATGAGATTTCTATAAATTTCTATATAGAAACAACAAAATAATCAAGAAATGTGTAAAAAAAAACGATATAAAATTTTCTTTTACACCCTCCTACATGGTTTTTTCAAATGACGCCCTATTTTCCGATGTTCCCCAGACAATACGATAGGTCAGCGTCATTCGATAAAAGGCCCTAAAAGTCGGAAAAATAATTAAAATAACTAAAAAAATGCCACTCGGCAGCCGAAATGGAAATAGATTTCTCCTTCTTTTAGGGCCTTTTATCAAAAAAATTAATCAAATGACAAGTAACTATATCTAACCCAAAAACTGTATTTATATTAAAAAAAAAAATTATCATTACCAACAAAAAAAGACTCAAGCAATAATTCAAAGAGACATATCTCCATATGGTAATCTGTTACAAAATAAATAAAAAAAGTTGAATTATAGCGTGAAAACTAGTAAAAAAACCTTTATCGATAAATTTATTCCATTTGAAAAACTAATCAAAAAGTGAGAAAATCGGCTTTTCCTACTGTTGACAGTATATAGACTTTCTCAACTGGGTTATAAGTAGCGGAAAAACGAACAGGCGCGCAACTTTTCGTGCTATTATATATCTAGACGAAGAACCATCATAAGACGAGACCCCTGAGTCATCGTGAACTGATCCCTAAGGCCCTATGCCCGATTTATGTATCTCATAAAAGCCAAGTATTTGCTGCGTCGCATCTGGATAGCCAATATATCTCGTCACGACATCGATGAATAGACAAATTATGCAAAATTTGATCTGATAAGATAGGGTTACGATAAATTCACAATTGTCACCAATACTCGAGCACTATATCAACACAAAAGCCAAAATGATAATTTCTACTTAAACCTGCAAAAAAAAACTCAATAAAATGATCGATTTTCCCCCTATCACTCTTAATATGAGGTGGAAAAAAAAATTTTTCACATATAAAACCTTGGAAAATTTATCTCAGAACGAGCAAGACAGGAAATAAACGACTTCACGTGTTGAAAATTTTGCTCACGAACTTTTCCCTCAATATAGGTAACTCGAAATAAAGGGAGAAAAAAATGGGAAAGAACGAGTATAGGAAGAATATCGAACACATCAGTTGTGCATCACCAACTCTCAGATAATTCTCACTTCAAGGGTAAACCGGAAATTTGTCTGTACATCCTACAAACCCTGTATCCCTATGAAAGTTTGTGAGAGAGCAGTAAAATGACGTTGCCGCTATACTGCTACAAATAATAGAACCTACCATATAGACAATTCGCCGCGTTGTCGCGAGAAAATCGAGCACACGAATGCTGGAATACACTTGCAGGAATACGACAATGATGAAGCACTGCTCATTTTGCATGTGAATCGACATGCAATAGAGGTAACGATTGCGTCGTGTCTTCCACTCATTAAATTTCTCGTCATCTCGCAGCAGTTATCACAAAACTTTATAAAACAATTATTTTTTATCCTCTATTTTTTTTCTGTAAAAACATACAAAAAATACAGGGTGTAAGCAAAAAAATCTTATAAACTTCAATAAACCCATGGCACAGAACAAAAGCGAGAAAAAAAAATAAATACAAAGTGAAACCACAAAGCATACCCTCTTCTTAGTTACTATTTTAAAAAATTTATAATTTATTTTTAAAATATAATAAGTAAAATTGAATGTAGGAAAAATGCAGCCATATACAGGCACTGTATATCATCGTAGTTTTTGTTAATAATTCAGAAAATCCACGGTAGTTTTATGGTAGTTTTCTTCTTTTATGAAAATAAATCATTGATTATTAAGTAAATAAAAAAAGTAGAACATGTAAAATTTTTCTAAAATGAAGATTTAAGTGGCGTGAACAGAAAAAAAAAGATTTACAGTAATTTTACAGTACCATGTCATTTTAAGGATCTATAAGAACTAAAATCTGTGCTATAAGAGTTTGAGTATTGAAAAACTGAAATTTCTCTAATATATAATAATGAAAAAAAAAATTTTGTCTACTGAAAATTGATAAATAATCATGTTATTATTGTATGAGTACTAAAATTAATAAATTATATTATTTATTTACAAAGTTTCGTTGCAATGAAACGGAATTGTGGTTTCTGCCGCTTCAAAAATGTGAATTTTTTCGAATTTCGATTTGATTGAAAACTTTCATGACTTATTTTTATTCTCATACAATTCTCCATAGATCAACAAAATAAAAAAAAATTTTTAATTGCTTGTTTTACTCGAAAATGAATTTTTTTCAAAGTCACACGTCGACGAGGTCGTGAGAAAAGTTTAATTTACAACATTCAATTAAATTAATTTTCGAAACTTTTTTCAATTAATTTATACAGAATTTTGCAGTGATTAAAATGAGAAATGAAAATTTTAAATCACACAAAAATTCGGAAAAAATTGACGTTATGGAAGCAGCAAAAAACCATAATCCTCTTCTAGCACCTAAAAATTTCATTGATAAATATAACAATTTAATAATTTTTATGTCTACATATCAGTAGCATGACCTTTCACAAATTTTCTAACAGTTTTAACACGAAATCATTCACAGCACCGACCTCCTAGACATCCTCAACTAGAAATATCAGCGAAAATGGACTGTACAAAATCAAATTTTTCACTATTCAAAATATCACAATTAACCAAATACTTGAATTTTATAAAAAAAAATGATAAACGAAAGATACTTCATTAAAAAAAACTCAAATCAATGAAATACACACATAAAAATGACTCATAAAACATTGAGATAAGCTTTTACACGTGGAAATAAGAAGAAATAAAGGAAATATATAAATATATTATTTTTTAAAACCCCCTAGAATTCGTGGAATTGAGGTGACTGTGTGCAGGATTGTCGAAAAAAAAAACAGTGGCCTTGAGCAAGGCGTGGTGGGTCGTCGGCAAACAAGATATAACGAGGAAACAAAACATCGACATACCTATGACCCGGCACATGTTGCGAGTTCAAACCTACAGTCTAATCTACCACACACTGTCATATGTGCTCCTGCGAAAGTGCTAAAAAAATCGATAACTACTTTCACTGCAATATTTATTAAATAGCGCTTGGATCGGAGTAGTATCAAGTGTCGCATTGAAGACGATGAACAAAAAATCTAAGAGCGAAAGAAATTAATTTAACTTATAGTTCGAGCAGACGATAAGAATCATCATCATCGATTGATCCGTAAGATTGATATCTAATAGATAAAAACACGAAATAATTCATGTGTCAAACAGACCAAGGACACGCGACAGCGACAAAATGACGCAACGCTCGAATAATACCGTTGATTCTCACAAAATAATGAGTAAAATTAATAACAAACTCACCAGGTGTAGAACAGTATTGACAACCTCGCGATTAGACACCTGTCCAACCTCGATTAGCCCGATCAACACGGCGAATTTCAAGCTGTCGTTCATCGCCATCGCCACGACCTCCTCCGGTCTCTTGATGTCACTGAATGGCGGATTTTTCATGTCCGCCATTGCAATATTCACGATCACAAATGTTCAAAGACACGCACTAAAATTACGCGGAAAATTTACACACAAGCCGTACGTCAACGTTATTAGTCTTTTCCCGTCACATGATAATACAACACAAATCGATCTGCCATGTTGGAACGCGCACACTGTTATGATCTCTCTCTCTGCCAACGCTACACTGAAACTCCCTAGTCTCTTTTCACGCACGCGCGTTGCCGTGGAACTTGAGTTATCGACCGTTGGCGGCGCTCGCGATGCCTGACGTCACGAACTCGATGTTTGAAAATTCCCGCTTTTGCTTTTTACATTATTTTTCAACATTTTGTCAATAAATCACTCAAATTCTACAATTATTTTATATCAAATAATTTAAAATTCAACTTTTCAAACATTTAAAATCGATTCAGAAAGAATTTATTAAAGAAAAAAGTTAAAATAATATTTCTAATGCATTTTTTTTTCCTATTCAGAGGAATATGATTGAAAAATGAAATATATTTATTACTGGCATCTGCACGCGAGCTATTTTTTTTTTTTAGATTTTTTGTAAATAATAGTTTAAAACGACTAGACAGTTTATTACTGATTTTTTTTGAGTATTTTTACGACATAAATGAAGCTACATAAAATTCTAAATGGCGGAAATGCCAATCCCGAACAAAGATTTGAGATTATCTTATTTATTTACTTTTTTGACTAATAAATCGACAACGATTGATAAAATTGATGACTAAGGCATTAAATAAAGATATTTTGTTGGAGATGACAGAGCTATTGTGTAGGATGGCTAAGATTTTGTTCGATTACCTTTTTCGTCCATGAAATCACGCCAAGCCGATGCATCGACCGAATTATCAGAAATATTGTGGTGATTTAAGCGATTAAATGTGGAAAATATCAATCTGATACGTTTTAGAGTTTGAATAAACTATTATTTGCGTTGATGCTTGATGGAGAAAGCAAAATTTTCAAAGCTCGAATCGTAACATCTGAGACTGCGTGCTTGCCCTTCTCTGCTCCACACACAACTGCTCCGCGAGAACTGCGACCGGCGTCTGCTGCCCTCTGCAGTCAGTCATGTCAATGGGACAGAGTGTAAACATGGCGGCGATTGATGTTGAACGTTCTAAAGTGAGTAAATAATTTTAGAAAATTTGTACACCTCAAAATGTTCTAAAAAATCATCCTCTAGCTTATCCGATTAATAAATTACAATTTCGCCCAATCATCCGTAAAAATCATGTAAATAATAATGGATATTAGTTGGAAAGGGCGTTGGTCTGTGCTCTGTCAAAGTGTCGTGTCAGGAATAATCAGAATTCGTGCCATATATGTAAAAACCGTTGAACAATCAAAGTACTGACAGCCTGATTAATTTAATAATTTTTACAGTTGGAAACAAATCTTCGTAACCTGAAACTCTCGGGCCACGTCGGCTTCGACAGTCTTCCAGACCAATTAGTCAACAAGTCCGTGCAAAATGGCTTTGTCTTTAATATCCTCTGCATCGGTGAGTCATTCAACACTTGTAAAACGCTGTGGTGATATTAAACGCCTGTTGTTGTTGCTAAAATGATTTTTGACCGATTGAATTGCAGGAGAAACGGGCCTTGGAAAGTCGACGCTCATGGACTCGCTGTTTAACACGAGCTTCGAATCAAACCCGAGCCCACATAACTTGCCGGCGGTCAAGCTGAAAGCACATACATACGAGCTGCAAGAGAGCAATGTGAGACTGAAGCTGACGATTGTCGACACGGTTGGCTATGGCGATCAAATCAACAAGGAAGACAGCTTCAAGGCAGTTGTCGATTACATCGACGCGCAATTTGAGGCTTATCTCCAGGAAGAGCTGAAAATTAAGAGGTCTTTATCGTCGTATCACGACAGCCGCACGCACGTCTGCCTCTACTTTATTTGTCCAACTGGCCATGGGTAATTATCAAGTAAAATTTAACGCTGTGGTTGCTTAAGGTAAATTCCTCTCTTGCAGACTAAAGTCCATCGATCTTGTGTGCATGAAAAAACTTGACACAAAGGTCAACATTATTCCTATCATCGCCAAAGCCGACACTATATCCAAGACTGAGCTGCAAAAATTTAAGGTACGATTAAACTGGATTTTCCATTTTATAATTCAATTTTAAAATTGTTTTTCGCGCCTCTAACTTCTTAAATTAAACAAAAACGTGCGATTGTACAGTGTTAAGAGATTATCTTTAAATAATTTGATTTTATTTAATTCACATTTGACTTGTTGCAGACAAAAATAATATCAGAGTTGCACAGCAATGGCGTCCACATTTACCAATTTCCTACCGACGACGAGAGCGTTTCCGACGTAAACTCGTCAATGAACGCACACGTGCCATTTGCCGTGGTTGGCAGTACGGATTTCGTTCGCGTGGGCAACAAGATGATGCGTTCACGTCAGTACCCCTGGGGAACGGTGCAAGTAGAGAATGAATCTCATTGCGACTTTGTAAAACTGCGCGAGATGCTGATCCGGACGAATATGGAGGACATGCGCGAGAAAACACACTGCAGACACTACGAACTTTATCGCAAAAAACGCTTGGAGCAGGTAACTACTTAAAACAACGTGAAAATAATTTTTTTCCAATGTTTTTCTAATCTTAATAAATTTTTTTAGATGGGATTCAGCGATGTCGATAGCGAGAACAAGCCGTTGAGCTTCCAGCAAACGTGTGAATCAATGAGAACAGCTCACATTGAGGAACTGCAAAAAAAAGAGGATGAAATGCGTCAGATGTTTGTGCTGAGAGTTAAAGAAAAAGAGTCGGAACTGAAGGAGGCGGAATTAGATCTGCACAAAAAATTCGATAAACTTAAAAAAGACCATTTTGAAGACAAGAAAAAATTGGAAGAAAATCGAAAAAAGTTGGAGGAAGATATTCAAGAATTTAATAAACGAAAGACTCAAATTGCCCAACAAACGCAGCATCATACGCTCACACTCGGTAAAAGCAAAAAGAAATAAATCATTTAATTTATTTTTTCTTTTTTGTAATCGTGCATTTTTTTAATGATTGATGAATTTTTTCTATATCTCCGCTGATAACGCACTTCCAATATCGCATTTTTTGCATTATAGAATTAATATTAATTTAATTAATATTATTAGTAATTTGCATTTTGCCGAAAAAATACCCCAAAGGTTAATTAAGTTATTTCTGATTTATTACTTACAAGTATTCCTTAATTGTCTTTATTACAATTGCCGATAACGCTAAAATTGTACTTTTTTTCTTGCTTACTTTGAAATACAACATAATTATTTGAAATAATTTTTTTTAATTTATTATTCAAGTTATGCATTGAATGAATGACGGGAAGGGAAAAAAAGTTTTTTTTCTAGAATTCAAGTAAACATTTTTTATTACTCAACGAAAGAAATTATTCAACAATTCAAGAGTTTATCGAGTAAATAAAGTATATAAAGAACAGAAAATACATTGATTAATGTAATTAATATAATTATATAATGTATAAACAAAATTATCGTGTAAAATTCGTTTTTATGAGTATTTGCGAATAATTACGATACAGGGATGAAAAATGTCTTTTTGACATAATTTCATGAGTATAATCTTGGATAATTTAATTTTTCACTGTTGAAAAATGACCCACTTTTATTTTTATTCCATCAATTAATGATTTAATCACCTTTTTACATTTTTTTTATTTTGTTGCATAGAAAAAATTTGTAATTCATGAAAAAAACGACGGTTTTTTATAACATGACATGTGTCAGTTAACTTTTTAAGTCGAAAGAAATTAACAACCAAGTATTATTTTAGGACATGTGGTAGAAATAATTTTTTTTTAATCCTAAAGGCTTGTATATCCCTTGGGAAATTGGTATTTTTATGATTTTTTTCGGATTTTACTGCAATAACTCGAAGAATAAGAAAGATAATAAAAAATATCAAGAGAGTTAATTAATTTATTATTAAATTTCCTATAAAAAATGTGAAATAAACTTTTTTGTATTTCCCATAGTTTTTGAAAAGTTCAGATTTTTTAAAATATCTCAAAAACAAGGCAAAATATCAAAAAAATTTATCTTACATTTTTTTTAGGAAATTCAAATCCAAATCGTTTAACTCTTATAAAATTTTTTGTTATCTCGCTTATTTACCGAGTTATCACGAAAAAACATAAAAAAAATCATGAAAACGAGGTATTCAAGAAAGTAAAAAGAAAAAAATTATTATTTTACTCGATATAACTTATATAAAAACACGGATTAATCTACTTAAAAAATGTAGGAGCAAGGATAACGACCCATTTACAAAAAATACTATCGGCAAGTAACCCTGGACCTTTCCAAACAATGATTTGCTCATTTAGCAGCATAAATAACGCAAAAAAAATACTTTACAGCCCAAGCCATCGGTGTCATCGAGATAAACAGGTACCACATTGCTTAAATAAAAAAAAAAACACATAATACATAAACTATCCATTAATTAACCGCAATTAATACCATTAATTAATATTATGGCGATAATATTTAAATCCAGGGACAACAAATTTTTTTGTTTATACATAAAAAAATAATTTTCATTCTAAAACAAAGGAAACAGATTTTTTTCAAAATATGGAAAAAAAAAACTTTTTTTTCCCTGGATCAAGATGAAAAATCATTCAAACTATCCTAAAGGCATAGATACTCTCTCCATTAAACACAATTTGAGTGTAGAATTATTTTACATCATCTAAATATGAAAATGAAGCAAAAAAATGGAAAATGATAACACAAATTAGCCTCAACGAGCCGATACAACTCGCCGCATATTCCTTTGCTTTGGTATTGCCTTACAAGTGCTCTTGCATCTCTGTAAATTCAATTGATTCATTACACAGTTCTTGATATTAAAAAATGACCTTAATATCTTATCTTAGTGCATATAAAAATACAAAAGGTAAGACTAATCGCTAATCTAGAGCTAATTTTATGTGTAGGCATTACAGAGTAGAATATCCTGATTGACGTCAATCAGTTTTTCACAGTGATACTCCATTCAATCAATTTTAATGCTCATGCACTACTCATCTAATTGAAAATATCAATATTTCAATGAATCATCGATTTCAATCAATGATGGCCCTTAATTGCTGCGTGCTACAGTGCAATGCGTTACTGACAATTTCAAAATACTTGTTATCAATATCGATCCATTCACAACTACTACCACTAATGCAAAACACATTTTTCTAATATTCCTAATTATAAAAAAAAAATTTTTTCTTTTCAAATCTCAAGTGTTTTAACAATTTCCAAAATTTATGTTCGAACTATTCGAAGTAATATCAGATATTTTGAGATGAAAAAATTTTTTTTTCCATCGTAAACTACATGAAAAAATTTTCCAAAATTTAATTTTCAATATTTTGAATATTCCCTGAATTAATATCCAACTATTTCAACTAATGACAACTTAATTCATCAATTTTCAGAATTTATATTCAACTTGTTTCAATCAATTTTTTTAGTTTGTGTTAAAAAAAAAAAAATTTTTTTCAATCCGAAAATGAGAAATATTTTTTTATCATGGCCGGAAAATTGCTTAATGAATTTCTGTGATAATGAAAACACACAGAAGTTGTGAGTATAAGTTTGAAAATATTTGTACGACACTAATACAGTCGTAAATTTGCTAGTGCTAAATATGGACCTTTAACCTCTTTTTTTTTTTAGTATGAAAAATATAGCGTGTAATGAGCTACATTGAAACGTGAGATATTATAAATATTGAGCGGTAGACGTGATTGAGGCTACGTGGGTATAGACGTGTGCGATATTTGATATAGCTTCACGTCATTTCCAAAATTGAACTTTTCGTGGGATTAGGCACTGTGCATTTGTATAAATGGATCTTAGCGTCCGGAGACGGGCTCGGAGGGTGGACTGCGATACTTGGCGCGAATGTGAAGAAAGCTGCCGTGTTTGCCGTTGCTTTGAGGCGGTGGTGTGCTCTCACGACTGAGGACCCTCACCTGACAGGGATCGTGTCTGGACAAGAAGTGCTCCAATGTGTCCCAGCCGCCGCCAACCCTTACCATCATGTGCCTTCCTTTCAGAAGCTGCAGAAAAAAATTTTTTTTTCAGTTACAATGGGGCTTGCTTTTTATGGCATATTAATAATGGATGTAGAAAATATTTTACCCTGATGAAGACATTGCGACCGGCAATGTGATAGCGCCCCTCACCCACTTTGCGCACTTTCAGCTTCGAGCACTTTTCCGATGAGCATTGACAGAGCCTCTGAATAGCTTCAGCAGCTCGTCGCACCTGGGGGACGATTACAAAAAAAAATCAATACAACCTACATTGAAATAAATGTTAATTTTTTTTTAATTTAAAATTAAATTCGTTAATTCATAATTATTTATACAATTTTATTCACATTTTGTCTTTATTAATTTTTTCATTTTTAGTAAGATGAAAAAAAATCCAAATTTTAAAAATAAAATAACTTTTATAATTTTTTTTTTTTATAAACTTTCGAAAAATATCCAAAAATAGACATTTTTAATCATGACCATAAAAATAATATTGGATAATGAGTAAAAAATGATAAATTTAAAATGAAAAGTACCTTTCTATCGAGCTCAGTGACTGGTCCGACATGTTCGGGCGGTTCGGCAGGAGAAGGTGAACTAGACGGTGAAAGAACTTCATCGGGATCCTCGGCACTTCCACGCGACCAATCGTCCTCCGTAGTATCACTGGAGACACCGTCACTTCCAGTAGGACCATTATCACTAACAGATCGACGCATCTCAGGCTCGATGGGTGTGGTTGGTGATGTTTCTAGCCAGTGATTAGCAGAATCGACTTCTGAAGCCGAGCTGAAACGACGAGATATTGCGTTACAATGAACCAGAGCTTGCACATGGATCATAAAATAATTGCTGGGACATATCCGGCATTAGGCTATACAGCTTGGAAGATTGCAGTTGGCAATCGTCAGGCACTCCCACATGGCATTGCGTTAGCACGCGCATTGTCATTCCCCATAGAGCAGACAACTTGCAATCCACTTGACAAATGTCTCGTAGAAATAAATACAAAACTATAACTAATAAAAAACCAAAAGCCTCCCATGAAAGCTCATTCATTCGAGACAATATCCAACCAATCGCAATCTATTTCGTTGTTTTTTGACGAATAAAAAAATACTGTTATTTTATTTTTATTTAGAGCAATTTTTGTGCAATATAATTCCACTTTACTTGAATTTTTGTAGAGAAAACAAAGTCGTGTATACCTGCTGTGTTTAATTTTCTCAGTTTGGGGCCTGGGCGTGGGTGAGGGCGGTTGAAACTGCCAGGAGACGAGACTGCTATGTGATATCCCACTGTCTGACATGCAGTGCAAGTCGCGCTCTTGCTCGGCGGCAATCTCTCTCTCGAGTTGAACCAGTCCCGGAGGTTCTAGAGAGTATCGTGAAGCCAATCGAGCCACTTCTAGAAGGCACAGCACCACATTGCGTGGCTGTCCGTGAAGGACTGTAAACAAACGCCCATTATTTACAAACAAAAAAAAATACCTGAATCTACTAATTAATTTTACAAGCTTGTAAGCTTGTACACATGATGAGTGAGAGTAGTACAAGTTTCTCAGGGTATTTTGCATTCTCCAGCTATTTTTAATCAAGCTTTGCACTCCTGCACGCCCGCGGCTAACACGTGACGCGGAACTTTTCAACAATTCCACCGCCGCGAGACCCTCTCATGTCGCTATTACGCATTTAGAGCCGCTCCGTTTTCGTTCTCTCACACTAAAATTACAGTCAATGACATTTGAACTCAATCATAAGTGAAAGACAGCAAAAACAATTTTTCTCTACTCTCTCTAGACCCTTTTAAATTTATTAAAAATAAGAAATTTTATTTTTTCACTTTACCAAGATCATCACTCTCAAATAATAAATTTTCGTGTACACCGAGTCGTCGACAAAATTGAATGAAATTCTCCATATTGTCTCTGGAGAAGAAACTGCGTCGAGCAGCATTTTCCCAGCATCGTCCACGAATCACTGGAACTGGCTGGAATTTTTTAATAAAAAATTAAATTTTAGTTTTAAATAAAAACGAAAAACAAACAAAAATTTACTCACTCCCTTGGCACGGCCTGAATCAATGACTGTCCGTGCTTTTTCCTGAATGACTCGTGCCAAACGGCAGACAATCACCCCATTGTCGAGAACGTCGAAAAAATTATCACCAGTTATGTGGTCCACATCTAGAAAAATAAAAGAGGAGATTTTATTAATTTAGGATGTAAGAGGTGTATGTTAGAGGATGATTAGCCGAGAGTACGGGCTAATGACCCCGGAAGTTCGGACTCTGTCAAGACAATCCCGATGAATAGAGCGCGGGTATTGTTGGAACAATGAGGGTGGCGTTGTCAAGTCACTTGTTGGCCTTTTTAAAATATATATACTGGTTCAACGAGCTGTTTGCAAATTCCCAATGGCCGAATGCCCTCTTAAAGCAGCTTCGAGAGGTGATCAATCGCGTCAACGCAGAATGGACTTTCTGTGTAGTGCGGTAATAGATCCTGATTGACTCGCACTCTAACTGGTATGTTAAATTGACCGGTTTCAAATACTTCCTTCCAGCTATAACACGGTAAATCATTCAATTCACTCAAGACTATTTTTTATTTTTATAATTTAACTAATTTCATCATTTTTAAATCATAATCCTGTCATATTCCAATATTTTACGTCAACTATCAAAGAGACACACAATATACATTTTTTTTTTCGTTAATTTTTCGATAACTCGGTAAATATGCGAGATAACGAAAAATGTTATTCGATTAAAATGATAAGAAATTAAATTTGCTACAAAAAATGTAGAGGTATTTTTGACCATATTTTGCTTTGTTTTCGAGATATTTTAAAAAATAAAAATTTCAAAAAAACAGTAATATCACGAAAATTAAAAGAGATTTTAAAAAAATTGATACAACATTTTTTGTAGGAAATTTAATGCTGAATATTTTATTTCTCAGAAAAATTTTTACTATCTCGCTTATTTATTGAGTTATCATCAAAAAAAAAAGAAACAGGAAAACTACGAGATACATATCTATCTTGGAGATCGAAAAAAATTGTTTTAAATAAAAATGATATTGTTTTTTACTCATTTATGCTAATATAACAGAAAATGAAGTGGGTAAATAATTTTTAAATAGAGTAATGGTACTACCAAATGACCAGTTGATCAAAATCAAATAGAAGTTGCATCACTTTCGTAATTTTTTTTAGTTTTTTACTGATAACTCAATAACTAAACGAGATAACGTAAAATATTATAAGTAATAAATTATCAAAAATTCAAAATTCTACAAAAAATGTAGAATAAATTTTTTTGATATCAAGACTTTATAGATATTGCGAAGGTGGAGTGATTAATTGATGGATTAAATTGACAAAATCGAGTGACAGGGGATTATGATAAAGGTAGGTAGACGTCGATGGGAAACAAGAACTAGGTTGGGCATGTCAGAGCGATAGAACATAGGAGATACGGATGGTAATGAGAGTCTTATGCACCAACAAAGTCTGTACTCGTGACTCGGCCCAGCAGCACGACAACAATGGGATTGCACAGGCCAAGAAAAATGATTCTGCAGGGCACAGCCATCACGTGGCACAGGATGAAGACTTATAGCATCAATCTTTATACATAATTACTCTATTTCCAGATGCTATGACCTTTCTGTCGTCGTGAAGTGTATATCAAAGAGACCCCCAGCGTAGATTTTACTGATTATCCGCATTCATTGTAATTGCCAGTTGTAACGGGATCCAAAACATGTTCTACTGCCATCAGAGAATACGAATAGCGATGGAAAACCTTCTGCGTGTGGTATCTCGGTCATCCGGAACTCTCGACAGCTGATGGTGACTTTCGTCTCTCTATAGATCAGCACGCACCAGGAAACTTCTTCCTGCGAGCATATCTATCTTCAGCCTCCAAAATGCTTTAATTATTCAATTAGACATCTATTGTCTTTCACTTTTAGTCGTAAAAAATTTTTCTGCGCCTCTCTATCTTGCAAATGCCAGCAATTAGCTCGAGCACTTGGAACCAAGCCAGAAGAGAGAAAGAGGGATGAGAGGCTTGTAAAGTTAACTCTCCAGAAAATGCAACGCTTGCCAATTTTGACAAGCTCTCTTTGCCAATGGAGAAATTTGATGATAGTGCGATCGACGGACTGCCGCCTTTATTTTCTTTATTGCTGACATAATGCTGAAGAAGGTATATGTGTATATATACAATCTCTGCGGTAAAAATTGTGCTGTGTTGTAAAAAAAAAAATTTTTATGATGGAGAAATTATTTTTATATTGATGTATAATTGAGTTGTTATTTTTTAATACCAAATTCATGTACTAAAATGGAAATTTTTGATTTTTTTTTTTTTTTAATTAGAGTCTTAAGACCTCTCAAAAAAATCAGCAACCCGCCTTTATTTTTGTACCATAAACTGATGTCGAATAGAAAAATAAAATCTCAAATTCAATCTGTAAGAATGAAATAGTTGCCTAAAATTCACACACAATTTTTTTTTTGTATGGAAAAATTCTCGTCGATATTTTGAGTATAAAAAATCGTAAATTCGAATTTTTTACTTGATTTGCTTACAAAACGAGGGTATAAAAAGGCATCAAGATAATCGATCGAAAAAATGCGAATCTATATGTGCAGATAAAACATGAGAAATCTCCGCTGCTGATGCATAAATCTCATGACAGTCGCGAAATTTAATTTTACGACAGGAAGGGAATGCCATGAGCTTCCTCTTCTTTTTTTTGCACTGCATACACAACATATATACAATGCAGATGATGTCCTCCATGACCCAAATGCCGTATCAAGGACACCTGCTAAATCTGGTTCGATAAAAAAATTAATTTCCCATCTCATTAATCAAAATAATAGCGAGATTAATGAATAGTGACGAGCAATGATAGAGGCCCAGCAAAGGGCTTTGCCCGGAGGATTTTTCGAGGTATCAGGAGTCGCAGGGGAACTTTTGATGACGAGTATAGATGGGAGGAAGTGCGGGGTGGGCCGGCTGACATCCGGTGAGTCAGTCGGAGGCAAACGACTGCTGTCCTGATGCTCGTGAAGAATAAGGATGGAGTGTAGGATTTCTTTGGCTCATTGCAGTCAATGGGATCGTCGTAATATTTTTTTTTCCTTCCTTGTTTTCGTATACAAGGCACGCCGAATGACTCGTGGCTTCCTCGAGCACATTTCCGGTCCTGTGCAGCTCAAGACACCACAAACTCACGGTTCAGCCCCTCAATTTTTTTATAAATTTATCGAAAAATGAATTTAAAAAAATTTGTTTCATTTCAAATGTTTCCTAAACATATTTCTGAACATAAAATCATTTTTGTCGTCAGAATTTCAAAAAAAATGCGATTTCTATCGAATAAATTTAACCGTAAAATTTTTTGTAATAAATAAAAATTATTGTAAAAAGAAATTTTTACCTCTAAAAATTTTTTTACAGAATGACAAGTATATAAAATCATATCGTTTGAATTTTTCAATTAAAATTACGATTTTCAGTAAAAAAAAATTTAACAATAAATTTTTTAAATATTATAAATTGTATTAGGAAAAAAACTTTTTACAGAATTTTTCAAGAAAAAGTTTATGTGTTTTTTCTAACATTTTTGAACTGTTTGTTAAGACTATAACTTTTGACGACATTTGCGAAGCAAAAATCTCACCTACTCTAAAGTCGTAAAATAAAATAAACTCAAAGTGAAGTAAGTACGTGGCTTTGTCGTCGCAAAGTCTGTTGTGCGCATGAATAACATAACACGTTGCACATGTATATACATGGGCGTGATGGAAAACAAAGTTTCTCCGTGCCCTCGGGCGCCCAGTGTCGAGTTAAACTCGAAGATTGCGCAAACTGTCGCGCGCTATCATGTGAATTTAATCTCATTTAAGATTTCAAGACTTGGATGAGAAAAGAAATTTGTAATTGATGCATAGACACAATGTGGGACACGATTGTGAGAGCTGGCAGGGCCGAGATAATGGTCGCAAATCGAATTTCTCACGATCGTAGAACCTGCAATAAGAGTCTCTGACCCAGGAAGCACAATAGGTAGCAAAAGCAACGTCTACATTTATCTCTATATCAACTTTTTGTTCATTCAGTATAGCCCTCGAGCCAATAAATATCGTATACAGCCCCTGTACCAATGGAAACTTCAAAAATCCCACTAAAATGAGAAATATTTTACATTTATTTAATATTAACAATATTTTAACAGTGAAATTTTTGTTTAACAGCATTTTTTAATGAATACAAAATTTTACTGTAAAAAATTCGTAAAAATGATATTTCTTTTATAAATCTTAATGATAACAGTTTTTCACTGTTAAAAATTTTTTAACAGTTAAATTTTCATTTACAACAGCATTTCTCATTAAGTGGAAAAAAATTTTACTGTAAAAATTCATCTCTACAAGAATCATATTCTATTGAAAATACGAAAGAATTTTTAACAGTGAAAAACTAAAAATATTTTTTACAGTCAAAATTTTTTCGAAATATTTCTTGCGGCAAAAATTTTAAAAATAAGAAAGATATTATAGTTTTTTACAGTTAAAAAAACTTTTTTTTAAATAATTGTTAACATGACCCCTCTTTGATGAATCCCTTTTCAATTCAGTGCTTTAAATTTACAGTGGAAGATCGTGGAGGCTGTTTATCAGTAGATTTTTCGAAATGAGAGCAGGCGGAGCAAGATGAATGCAGCCAGTTCACCTTGATGAATAAATGATTACAGTAAGATGGCCAAAAATGGAATGCTGCCGGGTTTTATCGTCTTCAAAGGGCAATCACTTTAAGTTTTACGTGTTGCAATAAGTCAGGACGCTCGCTATCCTCCATAGCTCTGTCGATTAAAACGTTACAAGGCAAACTAATGAGACTCGTTCTTCACGATTCGATTGGTGTTTGGTGTGTTTATGCCAAGGATTTCAGAGCACTGTCGAGGAAAATGATAGTCTTATTCAATCGCTACGATCAATTCGATACCATATATTGAAAAATGATCGGTCGAAAAGCGGTCATACTACATATCCATCGTATAATATCATTACGTATTTCATTTCTCGCACGATCACTTGCGTAATAAATTGTCATTGAAGTCGATCGATATTTACATCGTATTGTGCACTTGAAAATATTTTTTTCAATGGCTCAAAGTAGAAAAACCACAAAAATCTGCTCTTGATAGAGAAAAACAAATTAAAATATTTTTATAGAATTTTCACAGCATTATAATCCTTTGCTTTCCATTTTTTTAAGCCGAAAAAATGTTATAAAATATTTCAATAAGTTTTGTGATGACAAAAAAAAAAAATTTTTTTTTCGTCAAATTTTTGTAAGGGATATCCCCCTTGAGTTTTTCCAATTTTCGTGATTTTTGCCGATAACTCAGTAACTAAGAAAGATAATGGAAAATATTATAGAAGTAAAATGATAGGGAATTTAATTTCCTACAAAAAATATAGAATAAATTTTTCTCATATTTTGCTTTATTTTTAAAATATTTTGAAAAATAATAATTTTAAAAAATCTCATATATCTCAAAAACTAAGAGAAATAAAAAAAAAATGTTATCTACGTTTTTTGTATAAATTTTAATAACAAATCAATTGACTAGAATAATATTTTTCATTATCTCGCTTATTTATTGAGTTATTAGGAAAAAACCGAAAAAAATTCGTGAAACTGCGAGATATCCAAAAAAAATACACTTTTTTCATTTCGTCTTAAAACTGATCCCAGGTTTATATTAGATATTTTACCATCATTCCCTCTAATAGATTTTTCGAAAAAAATCGTTAGAAATTTTTTTGTCACAAGTTTACTGACAAAAATAAAAAAAAATGTGTTATCTCAAAGTTTACAAAAGTTATATCAATGTACAAACTTTCCAGGTAAATTGCAGAATTCTAAAATCACCGCCCATCATCACAGGTAACCTAATAACTCGATAGTTTCACCTACTTCACGTCCACCATCAGCAGCAAAGCCGGTTCGTCTTACAACTTTTTTTTATCGCTCGAATTGACGAGACTGGCACACGATATCTAAACTTAATTGCACCCTTCTTCAGACACTGCCTGGTGATTTTAAAAATTTTTATAGCATACACTAGCAGCAGGTTCCGTGAGTTATAGGAAGTGGCCAGAAATGCGAGCAGCCTTTCTCACACACATGTATACATCAGCTTTCTCTGGTTTTTGTGCATCGCGCGCTGCGATGTCGTCGTATATACGAAAATTGGCAAGCATCTGGTTGGCCTGAGTACCATCAGGGAAATATATCGATAATAATTTTTACGAGACTTGAGTAATTGCGAGAGGAAACCTTTTAGCTTTTGACTCATGTGCCTCACAGTCCAGGAAGCCCTGCGCGCGCGTCAAGGAAGAAACGTTTATTAGCTACGCGATGAATAGCCCACTACGTGCATTGAATGAAACACGAACCCTCAGGCAACATTGGGCATCTCTTCCTTGCTGCCGACCAAACGAGGAAGCAAGGTATTATACATTATACGACGAGTGAAACAACAAAAGAGAGTGAATGGAGCATGAAATGCAAGACTATCACGACTAAAACGATCATCTGATGTTGATTATGTTTATTACATCACAACTCATGTTTGCAATCTCTATTTTAATTATCTCACTTTAATTATACGATTTTTAGAAATTTAAAAGAATGAAAATTTCACGAAACATTTAATAAAAAAATCTATTTTACTAAAATTTGAAGATTTTATCGCTTAAACTTAATAATGACTTTATATAGAAAAAAAAAAAAACGATTTTTATATGTATGTTTTGCTAAAAATTGTTTCATTTAATTGAATATAAGGGAAAGTTATTTTTATCACCTTCGTGTCTAACAAAAAAAATCAATTACCCCGATATTTTAACAGAGACTAATTTTCCCTAGAGTATAATTTTCATATGGAATTTTACTTTATATGGACGATCAATAAATAATCTCAGTGGACCAGTCATTATTGCTCGTCATAAATCACCAAGATTTACAATGCGAAAATCGTCGAGGTGCAATCGCGTGTGAAACTCACTACTGACGGTCTCAGTCAATAAAACATGATCTACAACTGAAAAAAAAAATCCACCTCTACAAACCACGAAAATCCACCAACACAAAAAAAGTAATAATTTTCAACGAAAAATCCAACTAATTACATGCATTGAATTTTTTTCCTGCAATTAATTAAAAAGAAAAAGTATAAATAGCCTCGTGGAAAATGTGAATATAATTAAACATTTAATAATGATAAAAATAATCAGGCAATTATATTTACAATTTATTATAATTAAGAAAGAAATTATTTTCAAATGATTGATTATACTGACTGATAGTTTTATTTATCCAATCGGCTAGGTCCTCCTGCAGTGGAATTAACTGTCGACTTTGAGCCGAGTGGATGCGCTCGTGATAAAACTCAAACTCTTCCTCCTCGGGCGACGGCCTCGGTACATCGGCACGAGCGAAAGCCGACACTGAGGACGGGCCCCAACTGCTTCTGTACCTCGTGTGTTGCGACGGTGGAAAGCGATTCGAATACGACATCTTCAATTTTTTTATTCTTCTCGATATACTTGTTTATCACTCTCTCACACTTGCTGCTCGTTATTCTGTAAAAGAAAAGTCGATAATATATTAGAGAAAAATCAATGAACCTCCCTCAAACACGAACTGTTTTTATGACAACATAAGTCAATTATTTTATTATCGTCAATTAATCGTTCATTTAATGACTAATATTTCATCATTAATACCAGTAACAACTCTTTATTCATTCACAAATTATAAACTAATAAATAATTAATAATTGTCAAATTTTTCCCAACTCGAAAATTCAGTTAGTTTTTTTTTTTAATTCGTTTTTGAAAAAGCAGTTTCAAAATAAGTATTTTTTCTGGTTTTCTAAATTGAAAAAATAGTGTTTTTGCCTATAAATCCTTCACAAACTTAAATTTATTGAGTATAAACTATTATAATTAATTAAATCTTATGAATAGTCATTAATTAATTAATTACACCGTAAAATGCAAAGTAAACGAGGTATAAATCGTGCAAGTAAAGCGCAATAAATGCATCAGCTCGACTGATTGGCATTATACTGCAATAATTAATTATCTTTAATTGCTGACAGAATATTAATTCGACAAAGAAACAATCAGTGTTTTGTCGTGTGTTGGAATGAAAAAAAAAATTTCGATCAATGTATATCTCACTGCTGATAAATTATGACATGTTTGATCTAATATATTCTATTACGAGTCGATTGCACTATAGCTACTGATGTACATTTCCGAAACACGCTTTACCAATTGGTAAAGTCGTTTTGCTTGAACACGCTAGTACAAACAATGCGTCAGCAATTATAAATTAGTTTCAATTTTCTGATAATGTGTTGAGCAAGAGCCTATGACTAATATTTAACGCTTTTTATTTCAGTTAATATTGTATATCCAAATAAAAATGAAAATTAATGATAAACAAATTCAAAGATCACCATTCTCTTTTCGAGTAAAATTTACTTTTTACAGGTTATAAGTAAATTTTTTTTTGTTTTAAGTTTTTTTTTTTACTTTTCTTTATTTCACACCCGACCATTGTGGTTATAATACAGTGATAAATAATAAATGCCACAGTTGCCAGACACAAAAAGAAAACATATTTACCTACTTAGTAGCAATAAACAGTGTTATGATAGCAGTCGATCACAATAAATACTGTCTGAAAGAGCTCGAGGCAGAATGAGTTAAGTCAAAGTGACATCACGACTCCAAATGCTGAGACAGAGCCGTGATTGAGAATAATCTGTGTCGCAGAAAAGAGTCGCGGGGTCCTTCGTGTCTTCGACGCCCACTCCGGCATATAAAAAATGTATGCATATATATCCTAATTTAATAGATATTTTGTATACATATAACAAGAACCATAGGTCACGTCTTTAGTATACATATTGTTATATGTATTAAATAAAACATAACGCGTATCTAAAACCAAAAGAGCGTATCGCCAAAATACCCAGACCTTTTTACTTGCTAATATCTTGATGATGATGCAAATTAGACAAATTTTGTTAAGGACCTTTTTTGTAGCTAATAAAATTCTCTACAAAAAAGGTCTTTTATGAAAAATTTGTATCTTCAATAGTTTTGAAGATATTATAAGTTATGACAGAAAAAGAATTTTTCCTACACGCAAGAGTCTACAGTGACCAGAGTTTTGAGACTATAAACAGTCGCGCTCAGTGTCGATAGAAAGCCTCTTTAGTGAATGAAAATTTCAGTGATTCAAGTCGCTCAATTTCAGTTTGGTTTATGAAAGCCCGAATATGTTATACACATATGTTACATGTTTTATATGTAGTGTTTTAGACATGTGATATAAATGTGTTATTATACATCATCGCTTATTATCAAAATCGTGTTATTATGTGTTATATATGATGTTATAGATATAATGTATGCCTTGTACATATGCCACATGCATATTTTTCCACGTCAGCGAGGATGCGTAGGCGCTACCCTATTCGTATTCGTGCACACATGGTGATGTTGAATGTTCTGTACAATGTCACCAGGGATTTTTCGCCTGCAGCGGCGCAATACATGAGTTACGAACGCGAGGCTAAGCGTGGGAATGCCTGCAAAGCAGAATAGAGCCCTGTGCTAATGCGTCAGTGTTTTTTACTATATATGTATATACGTGATCTGCGTTCAAGTGGGCGAGATCTTACGTGAGAATCGACATAGATTATCCAATCTTTAGTTGTTTAGTCACCTTGACTGTATATATACGTATATTGTGTGATGCTATTAGGAAGATGCAATTTTTTCCGTTGCGCTTGAATAAACAAAATCACTTAATCCACTCCGCATTAGTCTCAGCGAGTTATAAATTCGATTGTCCCGTGGAGCGTGGGTGGTCCTGCCCAGCTGATCATCCATGCCTGTCCTGGCTTATTGCGATATGTTAGCCGCAGAAAATAAACAAAACGTTGAAAACATCGTGGAATGTTTTCTGCTCTGATGGCTTTGCTTTGGTGTAGTCCAAGATGTCCACTCTGGCTAAAAACTCGGGGTCACCCGCTCGTGACTCACTAAAATCGATGATGCAGATGTAATGCTCGTTAGGTATATGTATATGGGAACGGCTTTCAACTATAGAATTTAATTTTTTATAAACTGGAATTGGGTTTTTTTGTGTCAAAAATTTGTTTTATTAATTTTTTATCATGTTTTTTTTTTATAGCTGTGTTTAATTATATTTGAAAATCGAAAAAAAAAAAATTTTTTTATTTCGATAACACGATAATTCTTTGTGAACAATAAAATAATTGACCTATTTTTAAATGTCTTCAATTTTTTAACAATTAATTATTGTTTATTAATCTGGTAAATTTTTTTTATTTTTATAAATTATTTTTAACTTTTTTAAAATGAGATTTTCAAGTTTCTTCCAACATACACTATCGTCAAACGATAAAAAATGATTTTTTAAAAAGTAGAAATAAAATGAAATATTTTTATGGAAAAAAATTTACACCCTGGCAGGAAATTCTATTGAACAATATTTTATTAAATAATTGAATTAAATATTGAGGTATATAATGTGTAAAAATTTAAAAAGCGTGTTATCGAAGTTGAGAAAATTTTACATGCTAATATCTTGATAAGGAGACGAGTTAGACAGATTTTACTAGGGATCTTTTTTGCAGCTGATAAAATTCTCTAGAAAAAAGGTCTCTTGACAAAAATTTCCATCTTGAGTAGTTTGAGAGATATTTTGATACAAAGCACCGAGATATTATTTTATATACTTAATACACTATCTATTTTGTTTTAAAAAAATATTATATTCCCTTAATAAATCATCGATGCGGGTATGTACCTCTTAGACATCCTTGAGGGTTTTTAAAGTAGAAAAAAACGCTTGAACACGTCTGGGTATTTGAGATAAAAGCGAAAAAGTGTAATCGAGGGTTAAAGAGTGAATAAAAAAATTTACTGGGACCAAAATCGACCGAAAAATAAATGAACACGACAAAAAATACAAAAAACTATAATTTAAATTAATAAAGATTTGATTAACTAATTGAAATATTAATTTTTTCTCTGAATTGAAAAGAAGAAAAAAATTTTTTCCCTTAAAAAAGCCAAATTTTTCGTCAAACAAATGAATAAAAACAATAGAATAAGGCAAAAACTATTTAAAAAATAACAAAATTGCATTAAAAATCAAATAATAAATAGAAATCAAAGAATTGTATATTGAAAACAAAACGATTTCGTTCATTCACGATAGAATAATTCATAAAATAACTAACGACACAATTTTTTAAAATTTATGACGCGATGTAGACAGATTCGGAGCAGTAAAATTGTATACAGATTCTCACCCGTCAACTCTGGGCTGTACTAGAAAGTAAATACACCGCCTAGACAAATAACAGAGATTAATCCACCCTCGTCGCCGAGGTCAATCGAGCCAGACGAATAGAAGCTCTTTCTAACAGAGTATGTGGCTCATAACGATGAGCAACGGTATTTAGACCGACAACAAGTGCACACTTAGGTAAATACACTCTAGCCACATATTTGTATCGCTTCATTAATTGCAAAAGAGTGATAATTCACAATTATATATATTTTTTCTAATCATTTTTTTTTATTTTTTACCGATAACTCGGTAACTAAGCGAGATAACGAAAAATATTGTTCAAGTGAAATGATAGGAAAATAAATTTCCTACAAAAAATGTAGAATAAATTTTTTTGATATTTTGCTTAATTTTCGAAATATTTGAAAAAAATCAAAATTTAAAAAAAATCGAAATTTTCAAAAATAATAGAAGATACAAAAAATTTTATTCTACATTTTTTGTGGGGGATTTTAATATCAATAATTTCATTTTTATAACTTTTTTTATTATTTTGCAAATTTATTGAGTTATTAGATAAAAATAAAGAAAAAATCACGAAAAAATTACAAACCCTTTCGAAAATTGAATTGAAATATTTTTTTTTAGTATATCTCAACTCAATGTGCCAATATTTATTTTAAAAATGTATTTTTCATCATTTTACAATTGGTGAGGGTTGGATTTTTTTCGCATGGCGGCAGAAGTAAAAACGGAAAAAGGAATCGTAGTGTAAAACGAGTGTGCAAGGAGTGTTGAAATGCATTAGAGGAACTGGACCGCATCTATGGTAAGTATGCCTAAGCATGGTTTCCTCGAAGAAGCCCAACAACTTTCGAATAAATTAATACTTTCGGATTTATTATAGAAAAGACAAATTAGCAATTGGATTGCACTTGAAAAAAATCCAAGATTTATGTATGCTTAAATTGAGATTTTAACTTAAATTATATGCACTAAGAACTCTATAACATTAATCATCGTCGTATATAATATATACTCACTTAAGTGGTAGTAGATTATTATAAACTGTGACGAAGTAAAATTCCAGATTATTACCAAGTCTATAAAAATTTTTTTTGTTGCTTTCTGCGTCCTATGTATACTTAAAAAATTTTTATAGCATCTATATTTAATTGAGTGCACACGCTTGAACTAAATTTTCGCCCGGAATTTTTAACCAAAGCAATTACAGTCAGTCGCAAATGATGAAACTTTCCCTTGGGTGAATAATGAGAAAGATTTTCTTATTAATTGATTTTTTTTCCTATATAAAATATTTAGTGCACAAACGAAATCTATATTAATACGAAGGAAGAGAAGGAGAATATTGGAAATTTTTTTTTTACCCGTCACTCGATAACTTAAAAAAAAAACCAGTGAAAAAGTAAATCATCCCTCCAGTGAGTAAAACACTAGCTATTGATCGAAAGAAATTTATATTTACGGAAATAAATTTATAGATTGACCTGAAAAGTAAATTTATATGAGAAAGCATGCCGCCGAAAAGTTGAGAACATTTTATCTGCCAATATCTCGATAAGGATGCAAATTTGATAAGTTTTATTAAGAACCTTTTTTGTAGCTAATAAAATTCTTTACAAAAAAGATTTCTTGAAAAAAATTTTTATCTTCAATAGTTCAGAAGATATTTCGATTTAAAACAGCAAAATAATTTTTTATATGCACCCTTTTATTTTTAAACACGCGATATAGCAATTTTAATTGTGTTTTTTTGATTTTGTACCCATAAATTTTGAAAATTTCATTAAATAAATGAAATACGACAAATAACAAATATTTCACCCTTTCTTTCGTATAGAAAATTTATACAAACAAAAAATTAATTTGAATTCCCTGAATTCTAATTTTTTCAAAACATAATCTCAATTTTCATTGATAGAAATGTCTGAAGAATGTAAAAAAAATTGTTTATTGAAAAACAATCGTGTTTATATTCGTACTGTATACGCACAGAAGCAAACATTGAACATCTGACACCTTTTGTAACGGCGTAGGACGAGCATCGAACTGTTGCATCACTGCAGAGGCGCGTAACACAGATAATAAACGGTATAACTATAAATATACATGCACTATGCATCACCACCATTCAATCCTCAACGGTTCGCAAATCCTTTCAATTATAACATTTAAACCAAAAATAAAAAAAAAAAAAAAAAACAAATTTTTATCAAAGAATTCCACATTTTTCCACTATTATTATCATTCATTTTATAACCTTAATTATTTATTTATTTATTTTCATATTTAAAGTGTTTTCATAGGAAGATTCAATTTTTAATATATTTTTGATAGTAAAATAAAATTTATTATTATCTTTTTGAAAATCGACCTTCAAATGATTCGCAAAATATTTTTAAAAAATTTGTCAAACAATTTGCATGAAATGTTAAAATTATAGGGAATTAAAAAATAATAATGATTATTTTTCTATGGAGTAATACCCCGTTAGTAGTACATAATAAGATTGAAGCAATCAGACATAGTTTTGGAGCGTGACCGTGAGCTAAAGTGTTCCACTATTAACTTTGCCATAATATATAACATTTATGTATTTCTTATTTCAACTGTTTTGTCTATAATACACTGCAGATGCGTTTTAAAACATGAGAATTCATCATTAACACATTTCACTTAATTTTTAATTATGCATTATAATATTTTTCGTCAGTTATGTTATACTTTTGTTATAACAAAACTTTCCAACTTTTTTTTAAATTAACTTTCATACTTGAAATAAATTATAAAATTCTCTAAAAATGAAAAAAACAATTTTTTATAGTTAAAAAAAAAATAAAATCGATTTAAAACCCGTTTTTCTGGTTATAAAAATTTTATTTATAAATTTTTTTTCAGTGTCATATGCGATAATGTGCATTAAATAATCAAATTTCGATCTGTGACCTTGAATATATTTTTAAAGGGCTTCAATTTGGAATATAATCATTTATATAAATTCATTTCTATCATCTAAAATCAAATTATCCGACATTTTGCAATGAAAATTAAATATCCAACTGATTTAACTATTAAAAATTTTGTTTACAATGAAATTAATTAAATTAGTAGTTTATTTGATGAAAAAATATATATTTAATTTATTAATAATCATCTACGAGACGTTGTCCGACGTCTTAGAAACTCTTTAATGGCTTCAAGTCGCGCCGACGGCACAGAAACTGCTTGACAATGTCCATTTTATATTTGTCAAGGCACGAATATATCCGTATACATACACACATCGATGTAAATTGCATGTGTTAAAGTATGTGTACACAAGAAGATGAGTTTCGTCACGAGACAAAGCAGATGGTAGGTAATTTCATAAAAAAAAAACTGTCGCACACATCAGGCCTTTGCTTCAAAAAGCTCAAGATGAAAGTATAAAGTGTCTTTTGTTTTTTTTGTTTTTTTTTTTTTTTTCAAAAACGAGAGTCTTTAGATGATATAATTGTCCATAGGTCCATTACACTAATTAGATTTTTCTCTATTGTTTGACGCGCATGCCCTCGTATACGTGTCGATGACAATGAAAACAGAGACCTGCTTTTAGAATAATTAACTTTCGATGAATGGAAAAGAAAAAAAATTCGCTGAAAGAGGAAAAAAAACTGGAATGTTGTGTGTATTAATAATGTCATAACTTGATTAGTAACAATTTTCTTAATTATACGACTGTCGGTAATGGTGCATTAAAAATTCGATTACATGTTTGGTGTACAGCAAATGCTGATAAAATCGTGGAAATAAGTGTGCTTAACTTAAATACATCGCATTGCACTATAAGTATAATCAAATGTTAAAACGGTGTTTTTTTTTTTTTTTTTTCGTTTTAGCTGAATAAATCAGTAAATAAATGAAATAACGAAAAAATGTTATTAGAACAAAATTATAGGAAATTTAATTCTCTACAAAAAATGTTGAATAAATTTTTGTGAAATTTTGCATTGTTTTTGAGATATTTTGAAAAATGTAAATTAAAAAAAAAAAACAATATTTGCAAAACTGCGAGAGATATAAAAAATTCTATTCCATGTTTTTTGTAGGAAATTTAAGCCCCAATTATTTTAGTCGAATAACATTTTTTACTATCTTGCTTATTTATCGAGTTATCTTCAAAAAACTAAAAAAAAAAAAATTATAAAAATTGGAAAATTACCGAGGAATTCTTCTTAAAAATTTTTTTTCATCTCAATCAAACGTCCTAAAATTACATAATTCTAAATACTTAAACACGAATATAAGCCAAGAATAATACTCAAATTTCAAGACAAGACGCCGTCAGTAACGCGACATATTTTAGTGTATCGATCAGATTTCCCCGCTCAGATTTCCCATGAATATTCTCATAAATTCGGCATTGATCAACTCACACAACAATTGAACATAGCATCTCGAGACACCCCATCAGTCAACTAAACACACCACACTCGATAATATGTACTAACAAAACAGAAACCAAAAAAAAAAAACAAAATCTCGACTTATATCAGAAATAGACGCATTTTGAACACGACTCGTTTAACCCGTGCGGTAGAAAAAAACAACTTTTGACGGATCATGTGCTCAAATTGCACATGAAGGATTGAGGAAAGTACGCGGCTTATACCACCCATCATCAAGTTCTGAGAAATCAGACAGAATCTAGTCTCTAATAAAACCCACTAAAAAAAAAACATTTTTCCAACTAAAATATTCATCCTTGCGAGAGGACTGACATTTTCATTAAACTCGACAAATTCGTGTCGAAAAAAAGCCGGAGAAAATTCTAATCTGACTTTTTTTAATTAGAAAAAAAAATTCCAACTCACCGTGATGTTTATTTCCATGTTCTGCAAGCACGAATTGTTGTTGGAAGTTGGTTTAATCAGTCAATTTTTATGTTTGGAATAAAACACACGACAGAAAACACCATGACCACGAAATTTGACGCGCCCGTGTCGCTGGTCTGCACTGCACTGTCGTTGGATCGCTCTTTCCCTCTGTAATATCGGACCCCGCTCCCTTCTCCAGTGCCGGCAGACACCACGTGCACCTCCTACTGCCGGCGTGGTCAAATAATACTCTCTCGCTGCGATGGCCACGGGTCAAAACGTGCAGTGAATAGGTGCAGTTGGGCGCCTCCCTCGCTCATACTCGCGTTTCCGAATGTAAAAGCATATCGCGACTGATGTGTACATACTATAGCGGCGCTCGCCTGCGAAGGAGATTTGGCGAATACAGCTGATGATGCTGCGTCTTTGCCACCGCGCCAGCACTGTCGCTACTCCCCTCCCGCGCCACATGCGTAGAGAGGAGCAAAAGAGAGAGTAGACGATCCCTCCAGGTCCATTAATCAATACTCTCGTCCTCTGTTTGACTATGGTCCACTCGCCAAATTCATGCCGAGACTCTGTGTTTTATTAATACACTTATTTGACTGTGCAGAAATATTTTTTTAACGCGTTCGGGAGTTTTTTTTTCGAATTTTTGAGATTAAAATTTTTTTTTTTGCTTTTTCGAGTGCTGAGGAAAGAATATAAAGAAAGTTTATTTGTGTATATATAGTATTTTTCACGTTGATTTTGATTTTTCTTAAAAAATAATTTTGGAAATTCAATTTTTGTATAGCTGTTTGAAAATTTTAAATTAAATTAAATTAATTAATTTAAATTTTAAATATTTTTTAACAAAATTTAGCATAGATATCATATACTGATATTTTCAAAGTAGATTTCAATTTTTCGAAAAGAATTTTTTCGCAGATTTCTGGGGCCAGGATGAGGCCCTGCTGTACTAGGTGTCTAATTCTCCGAAAAAAAACCTTGAAAAATTGGGCCTTACTCTGGACAACGTCGCATCTGCACTATATACATATTTCTCTAATAGTAAAATAAAAAAATATATATATATTTAAAAACATATAATAAAATCTTTAAAATTAATTTATAAAATTTTATAATTACTATTTAAACTCACTTATACTAAATAATTATCATATTTAAAAATTTTTTTCTACCCCGTAATTGCGATAGGGAAATATTCCTTTTTCAAATATAATTTCCAGCATATAAATCGACAATAAAACATTCTCATTTATCCCGCGTGACGATCGTCCTGAAGATAATTCTGCAGATGCTCCGTGATTATTCGCTAGAGAGGCGTCAGGTGTGGCGCGAAAAACCGGAAGCGCCGTTAGATTATACCAACAGCAAAGCCGCACAGCACCTTTGCTTGTATCTAGCAAAATGTTGATTTTTATTATTTTACGTGATAACTACCTGTACGAGACAATAATAACAGTTTTGCCACGTGAGATATGGTATCGTTATATTATACCCCATTAGAAATTCATAGGTAAATTTTCTTCTAGACACCTATATAGTATCGTGTACCTGATGCAGCAATTTACGCAGGGTTTCATTTAATGGTGGATGAATGTGTTCAGTACACGGTACCGTTTGACTCTCGCCACATGGTTCAGTGGACGATGAATGTCAGAATGTGTTGGAAAATTATTACCTAAAAAAATCTTGAATTTCTACCATGTATACATATAGTATGAGAAAGTATCTATACTTGCTGAAGGGGAAAAATAATATGTCACCAATATGCAAAAAAGCGTATCATTTTTTATTCATTCAAAAAATTGATTAAAAAAAATTCTAACAATCATAAATCATTAAAAAAAAAAAGAAAAAACAATTTTTCAATAAATCAATTTTCATAATAAATTTTCTTATTAATAAAAAAAAATTTTTGAAAGTATACCTCTTGTATTTTTTGCGATTTTTTAAAAAATTTTTTACTAATAACTCAAAAACTAAGCGACATAACGAAAAATTGTATAAAAGTAAAATTATTGAGAATTTAATTCTTTATAAAAAATGTAGAATAGATTTTTTTGATTTTTCGATTTTTTTTTTTTTTCGAGATATTTTGAAAAATCAATAATATCTTGAAAACTAATAAAGATACAAAAAAATTTATTTAATATTTTTTTAAGAAAATTTTATTCTTAATAATTTATTTCAAAAAAAAAAATTTTTTGTTGTCAATTTTGTTTTTAAATTTAATTCGAGGTTGATATTTTCCAATATGATGATCGATTTTAAATCTGCAATAATAATTATTAATGTGTAATACAATGAAGTAAAATATAAGTAAGGACGCAAAATAAATTGTATATTTTTTTATTATACTGTTAAGAAGATGTTTCAGTACCAGGAGCTGCCAGTTAGCGTGCTTCGGGTTTGTCCTGAGCCATTCCATGCACAGAATCATCACCATCATATAGTTTTATTGATCAACGTCCCAAGAAATATCCGCTGCTATTTTTGTTTGTAATAATAGTCTCTCACAGCTGCTAACAGAAAGAACAATATGCCACGAGTGGCTAAGTAATTACTTTACGGCCTCATATTGTAAGAAAAAAAATGAAAGTAAAAACAATACATTGATTTCCTATATAGTAACAATTCTATAATGTTTCGTAATATGTAATGCATTTGTATTCTTATAAAATTCTTACTATTGAAAAAAAAAATATCTCGCAGATTTTGATTAACGAAAATTATTATTTCACTCATTCATGACCTCCCATGTGAAGATTAAGGTGTCGTTTTAAAGACTATTTCCCATCGCAAAACCCTATAAATATATGGGAAATAATTATTCAATTTATAGTGTTAATACAAAAAAGGAAACGCTGTTCACTATAAGTAAAACTTTCAAATGAAGTAGTCCTTTTTAAATTGTCCATCGCAATTTCTGTGATTATCATTCACAAAAGTGCAAATAATTAATCCTTTATCGCCAAACTAATCCAGTTCATTTGTGTTCTATGTATTTATCCAAAAACTCTGTTGATGAGTTTGTTTCTTTAAAATTCTAAATTATCTGAAGTGGCCTAGCGGTTAAGGTGGTCGCGCGAGACACCTAAGGGCGCAGGTTCGAATCTCGGTATGCATTTTGTTTGTTTTTTTTTTATTTTTTCAAATTAACATTGTTTATCTTAGATAACATTTTTTTTGTGATATAACAATTAAATCGCTTTATTCAAGCAATTATCTAATGCTTAAGTAGCAGAAAAAGATGTTTTTTGAAAATTCAGTTTAGTTTTTTGAAAATTGTGGCTACGGATCGATAGTTACAGAAAAATTTGTATAACGTTTTTTATAGGAAATTGAATTCCCCATAATTTATGTGGAATAAAATTGTGCGATATTAAGCGGATTTAACGAGTTATCACAAAAAAACTAAAATAAATATTGGTTTTTTCATGATAACTCAATAAATAAGAGAGATATTAAAAATTATTACTCTTAATAAATTATTGAACGTTGAATTTTCTACAAAAAATGTTCTATAAAATTTTCTGTAACTATCAGGCTTTAGCCAGAAATCGCAAAAAACTAAATTAAAAAATGAGAAGGGGGGACCCTTCCCATTTTTTCGAAAATTTATTTCACCGTAGAGCATTGGGGAGTTGCTTAAAAATTAGCAAATTAATTGTTATATAAGATCCAGTGTTAAAAACTGCATAAAAATGCATCCTTCCGGTGTTTTTTAAGGAAAAACGAAGATTTTAGGACATGTGGCGCCATCTAGCGGTTGGCGTGCCGAACTAATACAGCAATATTGTGATTTTTCGTTTTTCCTGAATATCTCGCGAAATAAGGGTGATATCGAAAAATATTATTCTTTATAAATTATTCAAAATTGAATTTTCCACAATTTATGTCTAATGAAATTTTCTGTAGCTCTTCATCCGTAGCCGGAAAATCAAAAAAACTGAATTTCGGAAAATGTTTTTTTTCTCGTGATTAAAGGCAGTTAATTAGTCTAATTATCAATTATATTCGATAGTAAGTTGTTTAAGCCACGAAATTCACGTTATTTTAGCGTTTTTTCGACGCTAAAAAAATCTCATTTTTTTTAAAACACTAAAATAACGGTAATTTCATTGATTAAACAACTTATTATTGTACATAATTATTAATTAGACTAATAGAAAGACTTTATACACAAAAAAAAGATTTTCGAAAATTTTGTTTTTTGGATTTTCTGGCTACGGATGAAGAGTTACAGAAAATTTTATTCAACATTATTTGTAGTAAATTATATGCTTAACAATTAATGTAGAGTAACATTTTTTGATATCTCCCTTATTTACCGAGATATTGCGAAATAACTAAAACGGCCGAAAATTGAGAAAATCAACAGTGGTACCACTGTCGTTTTTCTCGATTTTTGGCTGTTTTAGTTTTTCGGCAATATCTCGATAAATAAAGGAGATATTGAAAAATGTTACTCTTTTTAAATTGTCGGGCTTTAAATTTCCTACAAATAATGTCGAATAAAATTTTCTGTAACTCTTCATCCGTAGCCAGAAAATCCAAAAAACTAAATTTTTAAAAATCTGTTTTTTTCGTGATTAAAGGCTTCTAATTAGTCTTATTATTAATTATATACAATAATAAGTTATTTAAACCACGGAATTCGCGTTATTTCCTTTTTTTTTTAATCCGGAAAAATTCGGATTTTTTGCTAAAAAATCTGTTTCTTTCAATAAATAAGTCATTTTCTGTTGTATTTTTATTTGTGTTACATTAATTAATATGATTTTACCCGCTTTACAGAGCGAAAAAATGAAATTTAAACAAAAAATTCAACTTTAGTACCTGTCGCGCCATCTAGCAGAATGATTTGCTACTATTATATCTTGGGAAAATGAAATTTAAACAAAAAATTCAACTTTAGTACCTGTCGCGCCATCTAGCAGAATGATTTGCTACTATTATATCTTGGGCACCGGTGGCGGCACGTGGTGGTGAATTGCGGAACTAAATTAAAAAAATTTCGGGCAACTTAGTTCCGCAATTCACCACCACGTGCCGCCACCGGTACCCGAAATAGAAT
>MVJL01005606.1:0-13737 GCA_002156465.1 Macrocentrus cingulum
ATATGGGTGATTCCATTCTAACTGCGATTTTTTGTGTCTTGTATTGTTTGTTCTCACTGGTCATTAATTAATAATTTATTAATGAAAGTTCTGTGTTAATTGGATAATTATAAACATATTTCAACATTATTTTATATAATATACCTTGCTATTCAGAGAAAACTTTTAATATATCACTTATATGTCAGTACCGTGTCGTGTCCACTTCTAGAATTTACCTGTAAATTGTGTATTTTTTTTTGTCACAGTAAATGATTTAAACTAATTACCTTATAAATTCTAATGTTTATGATGAAACTGAAAAGAATTGACAGACGTTTTGTTTAATATATCAAGTTTGCATTGAATTCCAGTTCAATTACTTTTGTCTTCAATTTTTAACGAATTTTTAAATTTGAATTTGTATGACTCGAGAGCCATCTACCTTAAGATTTATGAGACCGCAGTAAACCACGTTGAAAGTGCCTTACATGGATAAAGTAAGGAAATTATTGTATATATGATAATGCATGGAAATTTATTATATGTCAGTACCGTGGATAAATTAGTCAGTACCGTGGAACGGAAAATTTTAAATGTGTTTCTTATTCTTAATGCTTTGAAGTTGTAGTAAAATCCTTTCAGATTTATATTTTAGGAGTAAAATAGATGCATAATACTCATAAATAGGTTACAAAAGTTTCATTCTAAAATCGTGAAATTTTTAATAAAAAAAATCACAGTTAGAACGGAATCACCGATATAGATGTTTCTCCACCAAAATATTATTATTAATCAGTCGACTTTAACGTTGATATCACATGTTCGCACTAATAATTCTAATCGTCATTATTGTCGTTTTTTGGGGCTAAGCGCTTCTTCGCGACACCAATCGCTCGACCTAAATAAACGTTTACTATACTCATTTCTATTATATGCCGATTTGGATCATAACCACGTTTGTTGAGATATTTTTCAAAATATCTTCGCAGTATCACAATTTTTTTGGGTGAAATCTCAGGTGTTTCATTTCCCTTAATCTGTTTGACACATCGATTTGACAGAGTCTCGTAACCCCATATACGCCATGGTCGTGACAAATTTGTTTGGGGCACGAATGTTACGAGCTTTTTCGTATGAGTCTTCTTTAATCCAAATGTCAGAACCCGAATGATACATTGAACCTCTCACAACTCCTGGCTTTAAGTTTACCTCACCATCATGGAATAAATTGCGAACAATTTGATTATCACGTGATGGCGATGATCGCGGTGTTGAATGTTGTTGCGAATTTATTCTTTCCGGTGATTAAAATTCATCAGCTAAAAAGTCATGATTTTGCCAAGAACAACCTGGCCTTGAATGCTCTTCACACTGCTTCTGTTCGTAGTGGTTGTTTTTGTCACGATAATCCTGAAAAATAGTAGAGGGTATGGGGCCTTTCACTGCCATGGTAATGTAGAGCGGTGAGTGGGATGAGGCAGCGTCTACATTATCGGCCGCGGATGCCGGCAACCTAGACGTGGATGGGTAGGTCGGCCCTTCGATTGATACAAGATGCTGGATCAATGTTAATGCATTTGACATCTGATTTTATATTAATTAACATAAAGTGATGTGATCCCAGCATGTTCAAATAACACCAGTCGTGAAAGTTTATCCGAAGTGACTATCTATTTCAATTTCACATTGGGAAATCGATGTGACTGACAGCTTATCTTAAGTGATGATAAAAACCTCGACCTTTGAAAAACGTGGTTAAAATGGTTTTATGGTGTGTGAGAGAATGTCACCTCCAATATAATAGGATACCGATGGTCAGTTCATGTTAAGCTATTAGTGAAAGGAGCGTTCATAAAAATTATGCATCAGATGATATGCAGAGTGAAAGTATCATGCAGGGGCAAATCGTAGCCTAATATGAGATGGAGAAATTTTTAGAGCATCTCGGTGGGACAATAGGACACCTAACGGAAATTCTAAATATCGATATTGAGGGTCTTCTTACATATGATTGGAGATGCTGATGCAACATTAAATTTAGACACCCACGTTCGGTGAATGCATTGTCCACTGTGTTATGAGACCTATGCATCTGGGGGGATCAGGGACTATTCAAGTTCTATCACTAATACTCATTTTTTCCAGTCTTTTTGCTTCGGGTATCTAAAGCAATTTCCCACCTTGTGAATCACAAAATACAGAATAAGATCAAGGACTCCACGAGTACAATAATAGAAGATAAAGTGAAAATGTAAGTATTGAAAATGAACCTTCTAAGTATTTAATGAAATTTCTCTGTCTTTTTGTGGCGAATATAGATATATTCCTACATATGTTGTTTTGTTACAGATGCCTCAACACAATCTAATCGTGCCACGATACTGGGGGCGTCATGATGAAGAGTGCATTACGCGATTCAATGAGATTCGTGGTGAGATGGACGATTTCATTGTTTCTAATAGGAGAACACGAACGGTTCAGGGTGGGATGATGCAGATCATGGTGACGCTTCCGATTTTCCAAAGCATTCTCTTTTGTCGTAGTAATTGGACGTTTGTTTTCCAGCTGGTGTAAATAGCGTTGCAAAACTTGATAATAGGCTGTCCACTGTTCTCGATGATTTTCGTATGAAAGTGAATTCAAAATATCACTTGACTCATTATTCAGTCTTGTCAATGCAGTACCGTACGTTTGCACTGAATTTACACTATTAGGATGCACAAGAGTTTGTGGTGACTGTGTCAATTGTGATACACTTCAGGAACTAACACCATTTTCTTTGCATACTCCATTTTTTTATTTTTAAATACAACTTGATATTACTGCTCCTAGAACTGGTGCTCATAGCGCTGGTGAAAATCTTCCTTTTTGAACAATTATCCGTTTTTTACTTGATAAACTGGATCCTCTTTGCGCTAAGCGTCGTAGAAATCGTGCGTATTGTTTTAAACGTTTTTTCTCTTGAGGTTTTATAGGTATAGTACCTTGTAAAATGTTTAATGCACACTTCGATATACATCTGATCAGTCCCGGATCAGCTTTAGCGAGTAGTACTTTTCGTTGTGATTCACTTAGATGGCATAAAGCACTCAATATAGCTGTATGCTTCTTGCCAGGACCACCTCTCGAAGCCATTATGGACGAACGACTGACACATCATTTGCCATACTTGATCTTTTTATAAGTGTACGATTGACGTAGACATATTGATGTGCGTCAACAGGAAGTATATTTGTTCTAAAACGACAGTTGTCAGGTGTCGTTCGCTTTAAATGAAGCAATAAATATCCGTGTGGTTGTGCCGTAGCATCGAAATATACTTCTTGTAGAAATTTCGGATTTTCCGGACAGATCTGGCGCGCCAAATGTTGTATTTTAGCACGATCACGGGGGTTTTCGAACAATACTATGTAATTGGTATTCAAAGAGATATCTTGCTGACCACGCCCTTGATGAAACGAATTTTGTGTAATAAATATCACGCTTAAATTTTTATGATGGCTTCCCTTTGTAAATAACTATATAGTTTTAAACGCGCTTGTGCTGTGACATAAGCAGCGACAACAACATTTGACGTTATCGTTGGTTCAAGCGCATTATCGTTTTTAACATAACTAGAAGTCTGTGGGGCGCTGTGCGCGCCCCTCGAATTATTTTGAAGTCTTTATACGTATGGTATAGTCATTTCGTGAATATCACTGCACAAAGTGATTATGGATTATATATAGTGAATATCAGGTGCTATTTTGGAACAATATTGGTATAGATGTATCAGTTTTTTGGTATTGGAATATCGCTAGATATTCAAGTCCATACTATTCCACAATAGGTAAAAAATCGAATTAATTCGTAAATTTGTGAAATTATATTTTTTGAATTATATTTTTTGGAAAATTATTTATTTAGAGTGAACATATTATTTATACAAATGTCATTTTTTTCTGAAAATATTCATCCTTAGAAATAGTAGGAATCTCTTTGTTATATTAAAGTTAGAATTGTTGCAAAAATGGATAATATCGTATTTACACTGAATCTTCCAATGTTACTTAATTTTGCCCTTAAAAATCAATATCACGCAAGTATTAATATCTTTGAAATTAACATACAACTACAAAATTATACTGAGGTGAATACTGACCTTGCAAATACATAGAAGATAAATGAACACTAACACGAATAAATATCCAACAATTCTTCAAGTCTTGTCTTCATAATCGACATTCGAAAATTATGAAGTATACTTATTACATCAACAATCTCGAAAACTACTTTACGCATACAAAAAGATTCGTACAAATAATACTTGACATCTGCAAAATATTTAGCAGCTTGATTTTCATGGTACATTCTGAAACTAATCATTCAATAATTACTCATCTACATCGACTACTTGATAATAAAAATTATTCTTAAAAATTGACAATCAACTCAAAATATCACTCGATGAATCAAAATGATTATCGTTAAAACTGCTGTGCTAATTATTATTCTTGTATACTCAACAAAATATTTTTTTATAAAAATCGTTAGGAATTACTTCAATAGAAGCTCAAACTCTAGTGATAGCTCACTCTAAATATTAAAGTTGAAGGAGTAGAAAAATTAATTTTAAAAAACGTGCACAGTTACATCATGTATTAGCATTGTAGCAAAACTGTAATTTTGCTACTTGTCACCTTGTAGTCATGATTAGTTTTCCGTTGTATGTTCGACAGTATTTACCTTGCGTTGAGTCGGCAGGGATTCTGATTTTTCGGGGATTTTTGAAGCTTTGAGAAGATCAGGGAAACGCATTGTTTTATCGTCAATTAAAGATATGTCTTGGCGGCTCCTCATCAAAATATGCTGTGGATTAGCTGTGAAAATTTCCAAAAATTAAGTAGCAAACTCAAAATTAAATTTCATCGTGGAAATTAAAATTATAAATCATTAATTCGTACCATTGTATTGAACCATTCCTCGAACTTCGACATGATCGCCTCTTTTTAGCGGAATATCCTCAATTATACCCGGCAAACGAATCTCAACCTTATAGACTCCATCTGTGATCGATCCACTCATGTACTCGAACTTTCGAGTGTATTTTTTCACTAATGCAAGGCATGATTTCAAGTAACATTGAACTCCTAAAAATATTATACATATTAGCTCTCTGGAATCGATTACTCAATTCATGTCATTTGATAACTTACTGATTTCTGCGACTGGTGAGTTAAGTAAATCCTTCAGCTGGATCAGTGGTACGGCAACTTCTGCTGCAGCTTCATTAGTAGCCTCAAGTTCACCCAAGACAGTTACTTGCGAGTTCGATTGAGCAACCAACTCGTAACTTTCCGTTCCTTTGTTGAAATTGGTTTGACATGGCTTGCAATACAGTCCTTCCATGTGCACAATCTATGCAAACAGAAGATAATATTGAGAAAAAAAATTATCAGTATTATAAATATATATACATATATATCTACACTCACAGCTTTGGTCTTGATGACTGATTCAAACTGTGGAATCTCCGTATTCCAAACAATCACTTGCAATCGCTGCTTCATTCCGCCATTATTCAGATAGATTTTGAATACCGAATTATTCTCTTAACCCAAACGATTCAAAAATACTATATCACCTGCTTTATCTCCAGTTAGAATTTGACAACTCAAAAGGTTAATACCAAGTTCCAAGATTGATAATCTTGTTCCATTGCATAAACCCTCATGAACACTCAGATTTCTAATCAGCATAACAACGGTATTTATTCTCAAACGTAATTCATGCGGTGGAAGATTGGATGGTGATAAAGTATTTAGATACTCCGGCAAGAGAGCTTCACCGATACTACCATTGTCGTCGCAGTTTCGTACACTGTCAACACTGGTATAAATTCGCTCAGTTCTGCATCTAAAAGTTCGACCACTTGTCGATTAATTTCATCAACATCTGCATTTCTAGCAGATAGAATTGCACATTTTGCAGCATCTTAGTATCTGTTTTGACGAAATAAGTCGCCGTAGATTGCATCTACTATATCTTCAGATTGATCAGCTATGCAACATGAAGGCAATTCTATTTCATCGTTTTGATTTGTTGTGAAAATCAGATGATAGGTTTCGCCTCATCAGCTGATTTGAATTAACGACTGCGCTCGCCTATCGAGCGCAATCTAGTTGGCCCTGTATAAAAACAGATGCCTGTTTGGATGCATGGCAACGCGGTTGCGTTGTCATACATTCAAACAGGAAAACAACAGAGTCGATTGACAGCTGTTGTCAATGTTAGACGTTCCTCGATTAGCTCCGACTTTTGCTATAAAATATACATCTTTTTATATACTCCCGCCTAAATTCTTTACAGATTATTCAAAATTCCATTGCCAAGATCAAGTAAAAATTGAGAAAATTCAGTTTCCTCTGGTAATGTTCGCATATTTTGAGTTAAAAAAATTATCTTGAATTGTTTCCATAATGGACTGAATTTCATAGAAGATTAACGGTTTCACAGCGTGTTGCCCGGGGTTGTATAGGTAAAACTTGTCGAAAATCACCAACAATAATGACGACTTTACCTCCAAACGATGTGTTTTTGTTATTAGTTATGTCACGCAACGTTCTATCCATTACTTCCAACGCAAATCGAGGTGCCATTGGAGCTTCATCCCAAATAAAAACATCGGTTTCTGATAGGTATTTCCCTTCGTGGGATTGCAATTTGATATTCGAAGATGAATCAGAAAATAGTGGAACTGGTAAACCAAAAGTTTTGTGTACAGTTTTGCCGTTGGGAAGAAGAGTTGCAGCAATTCCCGTAAAAGCCATCATGCTGACTTTTTTTTGTTTACTTTTCAACAAATACCACAGTGTCGTATACACAAATGTTTTTCCGGAGCCCCCAGGACCGTCAACATAAAAGCAATTTGTTGAAGAGCAATTTGAATTGGTAAATAAATTCATAACTTCATCAACAGTTTGTTTTTGCGCTTCATTTAATTGCTCATATTGTTGATTACCAAGTTGCAACGCTTCTTCAGTAGAAATAGTGTCACAGTCTATAGATATTTCATCGATTGGCTTCATCCCTGGAAAATCATTAAAGCTTCGACCTTCCCCTCGCAGCATTAAATATATTTGCGAATATGCTTTTGCAGTACTTCGTTCTCGATTCATAATTCGTGCATAATCTTCAGACATCGAGTTTTTAAATTCTTCCCACAACTTTTCGGGATTTTGCGGTTGACAGTGAACTAATATTCGAACAAATAATCGGCGCAAACCTTGTGGCATCATCCATAATTCTGCATGGCTCGCCTCCATTCTGCATCGTCTTCGATCAATCCTAACGCCAAGCATGCTTCAGAAAATGATGGTAATAGAACATTATTAACGGTTCTGAGGTTTTCAAAACTGGTTGGTCCTTTCACAATTAACAGTAGCAAACGGAGGTGAAATAATTCAATTTGAGTAGGGCTAACTGAATACATACGGCCGATTGAGTTGAAATGGGCTTGTCAACGTTCCCAACTCATGATATTTTGGTCATTAACTTTTTTCTTCTTGAATGTGTAATGAAATGGAATATCAGCATACACATACTGTCTTGCGTGTTCATCAATGGAATTTAATTCGAAAAACGCTGTCAACATCGTGGTTTGATTGAGCAACGCTTCCTCCATTTCATTTTCATTCATCTCTGCACTTGTAATTATGTTTTGCAAATTTGGTAGATGTACAGGCAGTCGTACAATCAAATGACTTTTGTCGTGCAAAGATTTGCTTAGAATTCTCCATGTTGCTTCTATTGAACTTACATAGCGTGTTTCAATATAATCTTTAATTTCATCATGATTAAAAAAAGATTCATTCCTCGATACGTCTTCTACAGTAACGGCAGCACAATCATGACCTTTGTAAACATATTTGAAAAGATATTTCACAGACTTAATGCTGGAAACGACTTCAACGTTAATATGACAGTTGAATATCACTGTTAACATTGGGCAATATGGAACAAGATATCGGTTATCTACCTCTTGTCCATTAGATCGTTGAAAAATCAATTCTGAAGGCCTGCGACGATAAGAGGGATATCCATCCTCGCCTAAAATCGTCTCATCCCTGTACTCTTTTGGAAAATGCTTTGAACACTTTTCATTGACTAAACACCAGCTACCGCATGGGCCATGAATCATATTTTCCATCACGATCTCATGTAAAATCGGCGCTGTTGTTGGATCCGGGATTTCCGCACAAATATATTTGTCAACAATTGCTGAAGTTTTCATTTTTGAATTCGATTTTAAGGTCAACAACAAATGCACATGTGGTAAACCTCTTTTTTGAAACTCAAATACATACACATATGCCGCAACACCACCGAAAAACTTCTGTTTTACAATTAAATCAATTAAATGATTTTTTTTTTAAATCAAATACGCGCGCACATAAATCCTGTCTATCAGATGCTTGCTGACCTGGAAGTAGATTTTCCTGAATTTCTTTCCAAGTCGGATTGCAGGTCATATTGTGTTGACGCATAATTGTATCGATGATACCTAATATCTCTGCATCAAGTTCAGAATTTTGCGTCAAACGACTGAAATTTGCTTCGTTAGAATCGATAATAAAGAGTTGACCATAATGTGGACTTTTGTTATTTTCAGGATAAAGACTCGTATTAATTTGGTAATAAACTTGACCTTGAATCTTAAAACAATAGGGTCCTGACCGTCTAGATTGAAAATTCATTAAATTTGCGTTAAATGACGCAAAAGCAAAAGAAGAATTGTAACAACGTATTCGTTGATGGAATCGATTGGATTTTGGATCTTTGTAATCAAACAATGACCGCAGCTGATCGGGAATAGCAGGTTGCGATGGTAAAATGACTTTGCCATGATTACAACAGTCATTAAGAGAATTTCCTTTGTTGGTTACTCTCTCACTTGAAAAATGCTGTGCATTACAATGGACACATACCACAGACATCGTACCAATATAAAGCTCTGAAATATCATTGACGTGTTCCAAGTCATAATTCTCCATCATCCTCGACCTTTTGGTTTCACGATGTAACGCTTGTTGTGCATTTGCAGACATTGGAACACAGATGGTGCTACTTAAAGGAGACTCAAGATCATTCGAATCAGGATGTTCTCTTGATGTGGAAGGAATACCGAGGGATGTTGATGGAATTTTATCTAAAAGCGTACCATGATCAGACAATTTGTTTGATAAACAATCGAGTTGATCCATGGATTCCAAGTTGATATTGTCTTGATGTTTTAAACGTTTTCTACGAACTCTAGCATTTTCAGCCTTTTTTACTCGTCGCAAACGCTGATATTCATTCTCTTCTTCGATTGTACGATTAATTTTACGTCGCCCCATTTTAGATGTAATGAAGAATAGGATTCGATTCAATGAAGAATAGGACAAAATCGGAAGACGGCGTTAATAAAAATTTCTATTATAGTGATAAATGACAGGAATATATTGAATTCATAGAAGGAGTGAAGAACAATTCATTTGTATTCTATAAAAACGACTCAATATTTTCACAAAAAATTTACCTTCATTGATATCTGTAGTATCCGCTGAAAACTCATATGAATACTCTCGACCATTTTTTTTCTCTCAATCAATGAACAGTACTCTTAATTTCATGATTTATATGTAAAACTCTCATTTTATGACATAATAATACTCTCAAATGATTAGTACACTCTCGATAAATGTATAAACTCTCGATGGATATAGTTGTACTCTCGATTAATATTACAATAATTCTTTTAAGGTACCCTCGCCTTTCAAAAAATATCAACAGAATTCTTCAGGCTCTGTTCCCAATAATTGAGAATAGTATGATGAAGCTGAAACAAAAATAAAAAATTAGTTAGAAGTACAACATGTACGATAAAAATAAATACAACTTACTTATATGCTGTGGGCCCAACCCTTCGCGGTATTTATGTTTAGTAATGAATAAAATCTCCAATAGCCGATGTAAAGAAAAGATGTAATTACATTTTTCCAATAATATCTGGAATACTGTACAGCTGAAAAAAAAAGAAATTCGATGATAAGCGAATCGAAAAAAAAATTTTAATGGAAAGATATTCGAGCAATACACACCTGCCTATGCACTTTTTTAATATTCCCAAAGCTTTGTCGTTAGCTAAATCATAATCGAATTACACTTCACATATGAGAACAAATTGTTGAGCTCATTTTTGGTGGTTAAAAACGACAAAGTGATTTCAATTAAGGTAGTTGCCACAATAGGTTAGGTTAACTTAATCTTGTGTGATTACCACGATTAACAACCAGATTTAACACTATTTATGTCCATATAAACACATAAAATATAACGAAGAAACCAAAAAGTCCAAATGATCAAATGTTGAAATATATTAAATAATAATCAACGCACGTACAAATATCATACCACGACACGACAGAGACAGAGTCAATCATACTTTTGTATACATCTATGTAACGAAGAGTCGGCATTGATATATTCATGAAAATACACGATGCAACTTCTACGCGCCCTCGTGGCCAAATGACAAAAACTACATTATCGACTGAAAGACGTATATGCGCTATGCATTCTACGACGCGAACTATAAAAAAATGGACCACAAAATGCATCGACCAATGAGCGATCGAATAAATTGGCTACGGATATGACGTCGTATGACTAATATCCGTGACAACCGATTCTGTATATGGGGATTAACATACATGGTAAAATCGTTTACAGGTAAAATTCCAACAACATCTGATTCAGAACTGGTTAGCAGCTCCATGAGACGCTGTCTGAATGGGACGATTTCTGTTTTTGGTAAATTCCCACGTTGCCCAAATTTTCCCCAGTGAAGTGAATTTAAACATAATTTAGCAACAGAACGCAACCCTTCATTATATACAATTTTATCATACTCTAGCTGAACACCATCTTTTTCTTTGTAATCCGAAATATATTGTTGTTTACGATTATCATCGTTTTGACACTCTGATGGCCACCCGCTCGCTTCTTGTTTAAATTTTAAAAATGTATTCATATAATCAGCAAAGAGACCACCTTCCCTAGTCATTTCGTTGTACTGTGTGATTTCGTATTGCCAAATCTCGTATATCTCAACGATTTTGTACCCTAATTCGATTGCTTTTCGTTATTCGTCAACAATTCATGTACCAAAAAATTCACGATGTTTCGGGTTTTCATGTTGACACGACTCTTGATTCATTGTTTCAGCGCAAGTACGGCATAGTGCAAAGACGAGTTTTCCATGCATCCGCGCTGGTAGAACAGGGTGAAACAAATTATTTGGTGGTAAGACTGTGCATTTGACAAGTCCTTCTACATTTCATAAATCGTTGTCTTCTACTACGAGTGTTCGACATTCATCACCTACAAAAATTTTTGGATGACCAATTGGAAATTTACCAGTTTTGCAAATATAGGGATAAAGTAAGCACACATCAACATAACTTAATTTTATGGTTCCTGTATCATCACTCAAAGCCACCAAATTTTGTGATCGTCCTCCAAAAAAAGCATCACGTGGATCAAATGGTATCTTAACTAGCATCGGATGATCAGATAAATAACGTTGTAAATCGTGATTTTGTGAGAGTTCTCTGACAATGTCGCATTTCCACATCTCAATCAGATTATACCCGGATTTTGTAATCAATGCCGATGTAGCTTCAGTACGCTCATATCTGTCATCTATTGTATCGTCATTTTGGAGTTTTGAGTCTCTATTAATTATAAAACACCGCAGACAGCCATGCCAAAAACATCCTTGAAATTGATAGACTGACTTTAAATTATTTATCGGATTCTCGTGATAACCATTCACGAGAATACCGTTTGGTAGACGAAATTCGCGCGATCGAGCAGCATGAGTGATTGTGATGTTTTTCTCTCTTTCGACACATAGCAACCGAGCGATAGTTTTTTTCGACGGAATATTTGACCATCTGTATGTTCCATTTGGTGGTAAAATTCCAATTGTGTCAGGTTTTAAGAAATTTAATCTAAAAACTTTGGAGCAAGCTGACGCAATTGTCGTAGCCTCAGTGAAAGGACAAATTTTTCCACACTTCATAATCATTTCTCGGAAAACCAAGCAAGCCTTCCTTAGTATTGTAGCATCACTACGACAATATTTTAGAAGCTCATCTTGGAAATTAAAAATATAATTTTCAGATATTTTTTTCTCATACCAAGCTAAAACTTCCCTTTTTTAAGCATCAAACATACTGTCAGGTGAATAAAAACTTTTCTCAGCCATTGCACCAACATAATCAGCATTCTCTGGTGTGTTAAACAAGTGTGGGAAAAATCCTTTCACTTCTTCACCAGCAAACCCAAAAGATTTTCGTAATTTGCTCAATGCCATGTGAAGATAATTTAAACTATCCAAAAAAGTTGTTTTTCCTACTGTCATGACCATAATTTTTGTACCCGTTAATATTAACGATGGAAGTTGTGTTTTTTTAATTTCAACTAAATATTGAAGAACAAATTGTGCGTCAAAACTTTTTGCATTGTGAGCAATACAAATTATTTTTTCATCACCTGGAAATTTCGACAGCGCTAACTCAACTAACTGACCTACAGGATTGTCTTTAAAAATATATTCACGAAGTCCACACAGAGCACACGGTTCAATTATACGATCGTTTTGATAACAACGTGAGCATTCTTTCTGAACAACACACAAGTTTGGAACGTGAATTCTAGTGTGGCGGTCACCTTTTACACGAGTGTGTTGTTGTGTTTCAAAATCATAAAACAAAAATACAACGTGATCATCTTTTGCAGGTATTAACGGTCTCATAAAACAATAATGATTTCTGTCTCGAAGACAACGACAAACACTGCAAAATGTTTTACCACAAAGATACTTGTGCTTATCTAATTTTAAAAGGACACCACAGTTTTTACATATTCGCAAAGCCTCACAAACATTTAGATTTTTGAAGCGCCCAATTAAACCTGCTGTGCCAGGTATAAAATGTTTTTCGAAGCACACATCATTCATAAACCACCTGTTTCAGTTTAGCCATACAACACGTTTAGTATATGCACAAACCGGTGATTGTTTGCATTTGCTACAAAGTCCTGAACACCTGTGTTCAATCGTTTTTCGAAATGATTTGTTACAACTCAAACAATATTTGCGACTCCCCAATGCACCTGACAGATTGATAATTGGTTGAAATTGCCTCGAGCGCTCGTAGTATAGGATGTTCAGCACATGATTTATATGACCTAGATTCTTTAGGATTCGCTCACGTCCGTCAAATAACGGTGGAGCTCCTTTGCCGAACGATAAAAATTCATAAACAACAATAGCAATGCCTGATAGACCTAGATTCTTTAGGATTCGCTCACGTCCGTCAAATAACGGTGGAGCTCCTTTGCCGAACGATAAAAATTCATAAACAACAATAGCAATGCCTGATTGCGAAAAATAATCTTGTAATTTAGAAATTTCTACAACACCGCAACCGTTGCGAGGAACGCGTACGCTAAATTCATAAACAACAATAGCAATGCCTGATTGCGAAAAATAATCTTGTAATTTAGAAATTTCTACAACACCGCAACCGTTGCGAGGAACGCGTACGCTAGCAACCTCTACCAATTTTATAGCCTTAGATTTTTGCAAATTTCGGGAATTATTAATAATCTCTTTCCAACGAGTCTGTAATTTTCCTGATCTAATTTTTCCGCGTTGGGCATACGCCA
>MVJL01005608.1:0-21401 GCA_002156465.1 Macrocentrus cingulum
TTCATTTTAAAATTCAACAAGAAAAAGAAAAATAAAATTTCGATTTTATTAGAATTTTTTTGTTTTCTGGTGTTAAATATTTTGCAAAAGCCTAATTAAACATTAAATTTCATATTTCAACAAGATATTAAATTTATTATTATTATTATTATTATTATTATTATTATTATTATTGCTTGCCGTATTCCCGATTTTATCCAAACGGTCCCATATACTCATTTCGCATGATACACACATGGTGTAATAATTTATTGCCATTGATACAATAAATAATATTTTCTAAGTTCTTAACAATCACTTCATTTTATAATTTTTTTGTTTTTTAATCACAAGTGTTGGACCGATTTTACCACGGACCTTATTATTTTTTTTTGTTAATAAATTTTTTTTATTATAATCACAGTCGTCACAGTTCGTCGTGAAATCGCCTCGATATTGAGGGCGATGTTTGACAAACATTTGGATCCATCATCCAGTGAATATCTTGAATTGAAGCTGCGTGCATTGACCAAACTGCCATCACCACCACCACGTGCATTATATTGTGAGAATTTAAGATAAAATCAACTTGGCCTGGAATCCATTTTTCTGGGATTCGAAGAGCACCTATAGACCCTCCAACAACTGCCACGAGATCCTGTGTAAAGTGGGAAAAAAAAAGATTTTTTCCATTTAATTTATTTATGAAATGGTGGAATGGTATTTAATTTACCTGTAAGACACAGTGAACAAGACCGTCAGGTGCTCCGCCACCTATTTTGAAGCATCGCAACGTCAGGAAAATCATTCGCATCATGAAAGGCGGCGAGAAGCATAGTCTCCTTTCCCACGGTGATTTAGCTTGCATTGCCTTATTAAAAATTTAATGTCTCGTTAAAAGACACTGTATAAAAATCGTATTTTTTCAGGTTTCTTACCTTTAGTAGGCCCCAAAGACTCAAGAAAACGTACAGAATTATGAAGAAATACCAGAGGACACTTGGAAGACAGTGAACTGATGCAGTCATCATTGGAATTGCACCTAAAAGAGAAAATGACAGGTGAAATCATTAATTAATATTTCTTATATCCTTTGTGAAGATATGGGAATGTTTTTAAAAACGTCTTTTTTTTTTTAGTAAAATTTTCAAATAAGAGTTGCATCTACCCCTTGGAGATTTCGCTATTTTCTTCATTTTTTGTTGATAACTCGATAAATAAGCGAAATAACGAAAAAAATGATAAGAATTAAATGATAAGGATTGTAATTTTCTATAAAAAATATAGAATAATTTTTTTTGATTTTTTTGCTTTTTTCCGAGATATTTTGAAAAATATGAATTTTTCAAAATTCAATATATTTCAAAAACTATGAGAGATACAAAAAATTTTATTCTACATTTTTTATAGAAAATTTATTTTTAAATAACTTAATTACTATGATATTTTTCTCTATTTTCCTTATTTCCCGAGTTATTACGAAAAAACGAAAAAAAAAAATCCTTAAAAATTAATGACACGCCTTTTTGCCCTCAGCAAAAAAAAAAAATTAATACATTACCAACACTCTGGCAGACCCAAATTCCAAGCATATCCAGCTTGAGCAATCTTGAATAAAAACTCTCGCCGTAATTTAAATTCATAAACAGATGATAAAGGAAAGATCCAATCCAAGGACTTGCAGCTCCAATCAAGTGGCACCAGGAGACGAATCCCATGAACATTCCAGACTGGCCCCATGGCAGCAAGCTCGGTACGGTAACCAATATATACAAAGTCGCTAGTCCTACGACAAAAATCATCAATTCACTTCCTAACCCGCCATGTTAATCGATTATTCCAACCCTTTTAGGCCATCTAGACTTCACCTTGACCCAACTAAATGGCACATGCGAGCAGAAAAGGTGAAATAACGTCTTACCGTGTGTCAGGATGTTGACAGTCTCGTTGTGCAGATAGAAGAGACTGCTGAGGCAGCCGCGAACGTCAGTGAGAGGCCTGTAACCAGTTCGGATGTGTGGATTGAACTGCAGGTGTCGAGGCATATCCTTCCACGTCTTGAGACATCTTTCCCCCTTGGATCCACGGTCCTGCTCGATTCTCTCACTGTCCAGGGAGTCCTCGGCGACCCCCAAACTGTCAGCAATGATGAGATCGTGGCCACGGGCCACGAGGCCCGCAGCAGCCAGACTCTCGGTCACCTCGGCCGCCAGTTCTGCACGCAAGTCCACATGCCCAGTCGACAATGTGACTAGTCTATTTGCGCAGGGTGTAAGTCTCTTATCCTCCGCAGCACCACCACCCTTTTCTGCACATTTACCCCAAGGTTACCTCACTGCACCCTCTACCACCCACCAACCACGCGCATTCGACCTTTTTCTCGTGTCGTCATGGACACCTTCATTGATTTCAATTTCTTCTCAAATTATTTTACTCATTACTCATGCACCCGGACAGTTTTTTAGTCCTCCAGGGATGAAATTAACTGCGAAGGAGTCGGGGAATCAATAAAAAAATTTTTTTTTTTTTCACTTTTTTCAACTGCATTCAGGCATGTGACAGCGCAAGCGCTGCAGAATGGACTTTGCCACGCGGTTGTCAATGCAGTAGGATAAAGTTTGTGCTTGGAAGATGATTACAAGGGTTACCAGGATCCTTGTGAAGCTGAAAAATCATTTTAATCAAGTTAAAACAATTTCTGAGGTATATTTTGGATTTTTTAAAAAGAATTATTTCATTTATGTTTGTTGAGAGAAGATTTTTTATATGCATTAGTTTTTATTGTTGGAAGAAATGTGTTGTTATGACGAGAGAGAAGTTATTGATTGTGTGTTTCTGGAGATGGTGGATAATAGATATGATATGAGTTTTTTTTAGCATGACCTGTCACGTAATGCTTTCTGTTGGTGTTTAGGAGGCTTCATATTGGAAATCAATAGAGACCTAAATGTATTTTGATGTTTCAGAGTCAAGAGAAAAATTGGCAAGGACCCTGGAAGACTCGTAAACAATTTGATCGATGCGAATCGACGTATGATCCTTTGGGAATTTCTCTTTATCCGCAAACAATGTATCCTCTGGGATTTCAGGTAAAATATCTTTATTTTATAAAAAACTTTATCTTTTTTTTAATTTAAAGAAACATATTTTTTTATGGTTATTTAAAGTTAGATTTCTTTTCCCGCCATAAGATGAGACGCCATCTGGATTTTTTCGACACTTGTTTGTCTCTCTCTGGCAGATTATATTTTTATCTCTCTCTCTTTTGTGATCTTGTGGCAAAACTGAGTGTGTTTTTCGCTATAGTTTTTAATGCACGCACGATATACCGGCTCATTATTATTTTTTTTATTAACCGAATTTTCCGACGAAAAATGCTACGGGATTTAATACAATATTTTTATGGTGGTTTCCACAAGGTTTTTCAACATTGGATACTTGGAAAGGTACTTAGAGATAAGTTTTTACGAGTACTTTGGTCTTATTTCCCATGTTGACGATAGTATATGTGTGCGCCGATAGTTCCCAACGAAAGATGATCCCCTGTTGTAACCTTTAGATAATTTATTATCATATAAAATTCCTCATTTCTATGAAAAATTCGTCCAAAGTAAATTTCTAACCTCTCATTTCCAGTCAATTAAATATCTTCTGTTACTCTAAATAATTTCTATGACCTATTTTTATATTTTTTCTTATCTAAACTATTGTAGACTACACCTAATTATTTATTTATCATTTAAACATTGTTTAATCCAGAATTTCATGTTTCAACTTTGTTGTACAGTCTGGACAGACAGAAAAAAAAAATTATTTCCGTGTTAAAAAACGATTTAATAATATATTTACTGCTCTTTAGAGTATAAATAGTTTTTAAAATATTTTTAATTAATTTGTTTATAAATAAAATTTCTCTTGAGCTGTTTGAATAACGCGCCATTTCTTGAAATGCACGTTGGCTTTTTGCCGGGACAGCTTCGGATAAGTTCGCCATTTATCGGCTGATATCGCGCATGATCGGATGTCCTCGACAGACGACCAATCGCATCGATCCAATGTCCACGTCGTTGACAGACAAGAGTGTTTTGCGTTCTGCTTTTTCGAGCTCCTGGATATCGTGTGTTTTTAATTACATTTGGAATCAAGCGAGCCTTTTATACTCTTGGAAAGTAAGTACTATCATAGTGCTCAGATTTTAAGATGAAAAAATACGCGCACACGGCGAGTAAAAATGGGAAAAAGGTCACGTTCTCTCTCACACACATCTTGGGGATATTCGTGAGAATTCGCAACGCAGCTTGCGCGTGCGTTCTGTCCTCCTCTTTTGTATCTCGTCCTCTCTGTTGCACTCACGCGCTCCCTTGTGGTGGTGCACCTTCAAGATGGCGGCCATTCGACTGTGTTACCTTATGGTGTGACTAAAACGGCATTGCTACACGTTCATCAAACGTTTTAGCAACAAATTCGTTGCTCAAATTGTTCCTTGGTAGCCTGGTGATTTTTTAAACTAGTCCCAACAATTTTTCTCATCCTCGTTATACCGGATATTGCATATTCTGGATGGTTTTCTCTTCATTGAAGGTTGGATTCGTCTGTTTGCATCGATTTCACGCGATTTACTCCGTCGTAAAAAATTTTTTTTTTCCTTATTCTAATCATTTGCGCATGCATATAATTTTTTTCATTTACATTATACACTTGTATTCATTTTTTTTATGTGGCCATTGCAGCAGATGATTTCGTTTGTATTATTTTTTGTTTCTGTTCATGGAGTCAATTGGAAACATTTTCAGAATTTTTAAAGCCGATGTCATTGTCGAAAACAAGTGTTGTTCAACAAGCATCATCGTCACGTTCGTGGATATCTTGCATCTTCGATTACATTTGGGATCAAGCGAGCATATTTCGACTCTCTAACGTAAGTACAGGGTCGCTGATGCTCTCTCGTATCTCGTAGGCTCGTCGAAAGGTCTAGAATTTGTACTTATCTATTTAGTTTAACGTTTTATTCATTTTTAAAATCATTTTTGGGTTGAGTAGAATTTTTTTCTGGCGCGATTCACTCATTTCGCTTGATAGTAGACATTAATTCATTAAATTAATTAAATTTATTATGTATTTTCAAGGGATATTTGTTCTTTACTAATTTTTTAATGCAATTTTTCAGATGCCAAGAAGCAGGAGGCGCCATCGTTCTCGAAGCCACTCGAGGTCTCGCTCACATTCAGCAGCATCGCCTCAATATGATCACAAACGTAGGCGCGTGGACTATGAGAGTCCTCAGAGCAAGGGAACATACAGGTTAGTGTTAATAAGTGATTTGTCTAATTCCAGTTTAATCGCGTTTAAACGCCTTTAACACCTTCGCTCTGGCCTTACTGATTGCATCAGTATACTAGTAGCCACAAGAACGACACGTGGGACGATTTATCAAAGCAGTTGCAGCTAAATGAACACTTAATTAATATTTTATTGCAAGTGTTTGAAGTTTTCTAAATGCTACTGCTGTTTAGTAGGCTGATTTCCAGTTGATTTTACATTTTTATGGATATTTTTTCTAAAGGATATCCGCAATTTTCATTCGACTGAGTAAATTTGAACTTCCGGACAGCCTTAAACATTCTTTGTGCCAATAGCGTTGACTGGAAGGCCAATGCCGCCTTCTGCAGCATTACCCACAATGTATATATCCCTTCCATAAAACCCCGCCATATCCTTCGCAGCAATTCTACAGTGTCCCACGTTGTTGTCAGTAGCTCTCACGACTCTCACGAGTTGTTATATATTAGAGTAACTGATATTTTATCGTGAAAATATGGTATTTTTGCAAATATTTTCATGTGATAACCAATTAATTCGTGGGTTTAGTAAAATTATCAAATAAAATCTTGTGTTGAGTGGGGAAAAAAATTTTTTTTTTCAGGTGATCATAGGTGAAATTAAGGAATTTTTATGCTTTTTATTCATTTTTAAAAATGTGTAGTTGATTTTTTTTATGTTATTCAGGTGAAAAAATTGTTTTTTCGTTTGTTCTTGATTAGAAAAGTGTTGGATATTTGTTACTGATAGATAAAAACGAGGATTACTATATATCAGAATCTATGCGGAAGGTCATCAAGTTTTTATTTTATTTTATTTTTGTATTAAAAAAGGAAATTAAAAGCTTGAATTTATTTATATATGTGGAAATGGAGAATATATTTAACTTCCTCTATGGTTATAGTTTCAATATGAATTTTTCATTGATTTAAAATTGATAATTTTTCTTAGATTGCGTGATGGCGAAAGCGTGCATTTCTCTTTTGAATGACTGCACATTTTAGTTTAATAATATTAATGCAATTTTTTTGATTGCCATGAAATTATCGTAATCATCATCTAGTCAGTGATAAATGTATTAGTATAAATTAAAGTAAATCGGTTTAAGATTTGAATCATTTCAAATTTATGATTATGTAAATATAGATAAAATATACAAGGATGCCGTCGGTACTCTACGCTCCTTTAACTTCATGGATCTCTAGGTACAGTATTTTTACAGTCTTGTAAATTTTGATACAACGCTAAAATTAATCATAAACATCAGAGATTTAACAGGTTTTGTGATTTTTTTTTAGGTTTTTGACTGATAACTCGGTAATTAAGAGAAATAATGAAGAATTTTATAGAAGTACTTTGGAAAAATGATCATTTATGGTCGATTTTGACCTTTCGACGTGTTTTTTTTTTTTTCATGGGGAGATATAGATTTTGGATTTCTATTTTGAGTGGGCTAAAATTCATTTTAGGTACATTTTAAATAAAAAAAAAAAAATTGTCCATTCTTTTGGTGCTAGTGATGATGTGTAATAATTAAATAATTTTCTGAAATTGCAGAAGATAATTAGAAAAGTGATTTCATCTGGATTGCATGAAATCTTCTAAAGATGACCTATTTAGTCTATTCTGAATTTTACATTGGGGTCTCTCCAAGGCCCTTGGATCATATCCAAACTAGTCTCAAGTATCTTCCTCTTCCTCTTTTACTACGAGATAGCCTGTGTGCAACTGCCCACACTGTTATTAAACAGTTTTCTAGACCTCAATTTAATTTATTTAAACTATTCCAACCATTTATCTGAGCTAACAACTCGTAAATTTCATTGTTTCAGTGGTGAACGAGTGTTAAGATCACGCCAACATGAGCGTGGCACTAGCCAAGAGCGTCGCTACAAGCGTAGCCACAGAAGATCACCGAGTAGTGGTCGTCAACACTCGACTCATGGACATGGACAGCGTGGCGAGCGTGAACGTGAGCGTGAACGAGTTCATGAGCCGGTAACACGTGAACTACGACGAACTAGGCTTCGACGACACCATGCAACATCATCGCCGAGTCAAGAATCGACTCGACATCGTCATCGATCACCATCATCACGAAGCCAGGTCAGTATTTAACGACAAAACTAATTTAATTTCTTTTTTTTTTCTTTAAAATTCACCAATTTAGTCATTTGACAATATTGCCAAGTGATCACAAATCTTTTTTAGCCGATAATTAATCGTTAAAAAATTGTTTTTTTTTTTTTGAATTATTAATTCAATATCTCATGAAAATAATTAATATTTCATTGAAATATTGTCACAAACACAGGTAGAATTAATTTAAAAGATGAAAATATGTGAATTATTAATTGTTCGCGATGAAAAATGGGATTTTCCCCCCCCATATGTTTAATATTAATTTATATTCAACGGTCATGGCTCTCCTGCTATTATTGTCGACCTCGATGGAGACACGCCTCCCACAGCTGCAAAAAGGCGAGATGAGAAGTGAAACAGCGAAGAAGAAAGAGCAATCGAAATGTTGCGTGACAGATGTTTGTTTTAATAATTTATTTCATTTATAATTAGTTATAGATAGCAAATCTGTTGATTGAGATTTGCTATCTTAGGGCTTTGTTGTGGTTTTTTTTTTTTTAAATGGAATATACGGTATAATATCGGTTCTTTTCTCTCTTCGCACACTGGTGGGTATACCCATGGCTATTTTTGTCGAAGGACTATTTTCGTTGTGTGTGGGGCCCGTTGCTGCTTTTCTCAGTAGATTCTCAGTGCAAGTTTCACAGTCAGATGGCCGACTATCTCGTGAGAATGGCGTGGATCATAATTTTTATGTCATTGTGGTCAATTGGATTGATTTATTGTGAATAAGAGTTTGATTTAATTGTTTTTCTTATGAAAATTTGTGGATTTTGCGGGATTTAGAGGGCATGGAGTCGAGTATTAAAGTTGTTAAAGTGATGCGTGGTATTGGTTTAATGCTACGTATGGAAAGTAACCACAGTCTGACTACCAGTTGATCTGCGAGATTGACACAGGTCAATAGCCCGTTCAATGGCACGTAGAAATCATGGATTATTGACCCCTGTCTGCCTTGGTAAGGAAGACCTCGTGGTCTACCACCAACGCAATGTTCAGCAATTCCGTTGGATTGACAGAATCCATGTCACACCGGAGTCTGAGCCGCCAATAAAGGAGGTAGCAAGGCCACTAGTCGTTTTTTTTTTTGTAATTTTATTCTATTTTTTTTTATTGTATCGACGCTTATTCATTCAATTAACAATTACTCAGTGTTATTCATGTTTTTATTCATGTTGACGTTATTTAGGATGAGTTTTTATTGATGTTTTTTTAATATAAACAAAATTTTTCAAGCATAGTCTCAATATTTTCATGATTTTTTTTTTTTAGTTTTTTACCGATAACTCGGTAAATATTAATGATAAGAGGAAATATCATAAGACTTAATTTATTGAGGATTAAATTTTTTATAAAAAATGTTATATAACATTTTTTTGTATTTCTTGTAGTTTTTGAGATATTATGGTTTTAATTTTTCAAAATATCTTAAAAATAATGAGAAATATTGAAAAATTTTATTTTATATTTTTTATATAAAATTTAATTCTCGATTATTTTATTTTTATTATATTTTTCACTATTTCAATTATTTATCGAGTTATTGCGAAATTTTTTATTGAAAAAATTCTACCAACTTTTCACGAATTTTTTTGCAGTTTTAATTTTTTAAATAATAATTTATTATGTCTTTTTTTTTTTTGAAAATTAATTTCTAACATTTTCTTATACCGCGGTGAGTGCATGACTAATATTGAATAGTATTTCTGGAATGAACTAATAGTTTAGTTGGTTTAGTTAACGTGGATAAATAATTTAACCAGGAAAAAAAAATCTAAATTGATATGTAGTTGAATATTACCGTGGAAAATTTCATGATTTAATTTTTTTCCTTGTTAAAAAATGTTTTTCTTTTTATATATCAATACTTTCTTTTGTATGTTGAATTTTACGATTAATCTCGGCAATTTTCCCATTACGCTGACGTAAATTGAAAAATTTATTTATACCTGAAAAATATCCTCTCTCTGGCTCCTTCGCAGTTTCAATATTATCGTCAACGCGAATTTTAGTTAACCTTGAAATATACTTACCAACTGATGTTATTAATAGTTCAAAAAGACTCCTAACATCATGATGATCTATCCAAAAGAAAAAAAAAAAACCAATAAATCCAAATACTTTTGTCCAATACTATTCCCTCAAATCTCCAACTTATCACGCCACTGAGATTAATTCATCACTGCTCTTCCTTTTCAACTGCTTACCAATCCCGTCATATAAAATACCAGATGACGATAGTTGAATTTTACGTAATCATTTTTATTTCTTTCTCTGTTTTTTTGTCTTGTGGGTCGTGTTAGTGTTGCGAGAGGGACGTATTATTCGTTGGAGCTAGTGGCTCTGTCGGTATTTTTAGTACGAACAGTATTTGGCGCGACGAACGCCTCTTTTTGCGTCCCGTGCCTCCTTGTCCACCTTGCCGTCTTGCTCGTGAGACACATCAGAAGCAATCAGTTACAAATGTGGACTCTTCAAAGTCTATCATTAATGTCTTAATACATCTTAAACACACTGAAAGAAAAAAAAATATGATTTCTAGTGGTTAAATTATTATTATTCTAATCGTTTGTTTATTTTTTTTCATTCTGTGAGTTTCATCATCGTCATGTTTGCCTTTGCAACACGTGATAATATGTCGTCAAGTCGACAAAATTCAACGACCAATCGACGACGTTACACTCGATCATCAACTACAAGTGTAACACAATTATTGAGTGACTCCTGTTCAAGTCTTTTACAACGTTTAACCACTCGTGTACGTGGTCCATCGACAACCAATGAAAATACCATCAACCGAACGTCTTCGAGTGCAGCTGTTGGTTGTAGTCATGACCTTGGAACAGCTCGAAGTCGTCTTGAGGACAAATATTCATCAATTTTGGATCGTTATATAAAAAAACGTAGCGATGATTATTCAAATAATAATTATAAACGTTCAAATGATAAAAATATGGATAAAAATAATGATATACGTGATATTAGAGATGATAAAACTATTGAACCATCAATTTCACGTAATAATTCGATAAAAAATCCGTCAAATTGTGTATTATTGAGTGAAAAAGCTTATCCATATGTGAGTTTAACGTCAAGACGTGAAAAAACACCGGGTTTAAATAAATTAGATAAACGTGAAACTGCTGTATTTTCTAATACTTCGCATCGACGCTATGGTAGACACAAGTCAGGTCATGTTGAGAGTAAAAATCGTAAGGTTAAGCCAATTTATCGAAGTGGAAAAAGCGAACAAATTGATGGTAATCGTTTTAAAAAAGATGATGAAGCTTTGATTGATAATAAAAATCATTTGGATCGAACTCCTACGGCTAAAATTAATGATGAAATTGACAATGATCCAATGGTTATTGAACGTGAGGCTAAAAGAAAAGAAATTCAAACGCTTATTATGAAATATTCAGCTATTGATGAGGTTTATGGACAGTCAGGTGGTGTTAATGGTGATTCTAAACCCTCGACAACGCAAATTATTGCCAGCAAGTATCAAAAAAATCCGCGGAAAACTTCGACGACAACATTGAATGTGAATCAATCGAGAACTGTTGTAAGTTGTCGATGTGATAGAATTGTCGAAAAAAAAATTAATTTATTCACGAGTGTTTGTGATAATATTTACAAGGTTTACATTTTTTTTTTTTTTAGTGATCTGGCTTTGTAAACACGATTTGTGACGGAAAAACACAAAGTCTTTGTTTATTCAGAATGAATATTAATTATTTTCATGATGCATGATTGTTTTTTTTTTTTATTGGATTTTTTGCTGATTCTAATTATGATTTTTTTTTTTTTTTCATGCTTTTGTTGTTATGCAATGATTTTAAGGGGGTTATTATTAAAAAAAAAATTGTTTGGGTGTTTTATTAATGGTTGTATGGGTTTTTAGTTGATTTTCAAGGGTTAAAAATTTTTTTTATCGTCAAAATTATATTAAAAAAAGTGTTGTGATCAACTTGGCTTCAAGATATTGTCATCAACGCCCTTCGTGTCACGTTTACTGGCATGCTGGGAGTGAATGCGACACGTGGGACGTTGACAAACACGTAAGTACCCATAGTTGATAATTTATTTATTACATATATTTAAATAAACATATATATATTCAAGAAATTTACTTTTTTTTTCTTATGAAGTTGAGAATAGATTTTTTTTTTAACTATATTATTATTTTTTAATTCTTCCATGAATTATCGAAAAAAAAAAAAAAATTTTTTTTTTTTGAAATAAAAATTGTTTCCTGATTTGTTGAGTTTAAAATTAGAATTTTTTGTTTCATGAGAGAAAAAAAGTGTTTTAAAAAATAGGTAAACAACGAGAGAGTCCTACGAAGCAGTCACATTTTTTTATTTTTATAATTTTATTTAAAAAAAAAAAATAATTTTTTTCCTCATAAAAATCTGTTTTTTTTTTGTTTAGAATTGAAAAAAAAAAATTTTTTTTTCGTCATTAAATATAAAAATAATGAAAAATTAATTGTAGAAATATTTTTTCATAATAATTTGACTGCTTCAAAATAATTCAGGCAAAATTGCTCGTGTTAAAATGACAATGTCATTATAGTTTAAACAAAAAAATTGATTAAAAAAAAATGCGCTTTTGTGGCGAATTGGTAAATTTCGTAACCGCAACTTTCTGACTTGGCAAACTATTTTGCCCTCTCCCCTTTCTCTCTGATTGTTGGGTTACATCTCCGTTGTAATGGAATGGTCGATCGACACTGGTGCATCGCCCATCGCGGTTCGGCATGGTGATGATGATGGGAATGATGGAATGATGATGATGATGACGACGTACACAACCTGCGCACAACGACCAATGGGTGATGATGATATCTCTCTCGGTTTTACTTGGCCAACGTGATGTGATAATCATGATTCAATGTGATGACTATGGACAATGGCCTACAACTACTACGCGACCTGATATGGATTTGGAACGCATTTGCTAATGTATCCTCCCTGGGCTCGATCAATCAACTACGCAACAATTGGTAACCATTGATGCAATTTCAACAACCAACGTTACGGATTCGATGCTGGCATATAGAGCCCACGTCCGCCATCTGTTGAGGATGATGAAGACGGCCATCTTATTTACCAATCTGGCGACGTCCTGGCAAATAGATGTTCGTGAATACGTGAATACAATCATTGTAGTAGATTTAAGAAAATTCTCATTGATTATCGTCACACGGGTTTTTCTTGAATTTTTTTTTTTTTTTCCTTTTTTTATTTTTAAGCCGGGATTTTTTTTTTTTTTATTCAAATTCTTCACTATTTGTGCAGTAGAAAATTTGGTTTTTTTTTTTGTTTGATATTTTTTTTCTGTGATTGTTTTTTTTTTTTCTATACTTTTTTTCTCTTTTTTCGATTCGCGTATTTAATTTTTATGGACAAAAGTTTATTTTTTTGTTGAATTAATTCGATATTAGTCAATGTGATTTATATAATATTGAGAATCGCGCATTTGTTACATCGCAATTTATCGAAATTGCACATACTTTTTTGTCCTACCCACTTTTTTCAGATTGCCGACATGTTGTTGTGTCACAATGGATATTTGTCGCGTGACTACGAAGTAGTTTTTAAAAAGAAAAATTTTTCGACGTGAATTAAAAATAAAAAACACATTGTTTTTTTTTTGGGGGTGGGGGGGGGATAAATTGTAAACAAAAAATTTTTGAAATTTTGATATTAATTTTGGAACAAATTTCTTTTTTCTAGTAAAATTGTGCCTTGTTTTTGATTTACCTGAGATACAAAAAAGAAACGATGTGTTTTCCGACATTTTCTCTGGGTGAAAAAAAATTTTTTTCGTATTTTTTTTTTTTTTCAAATGTAATATTGTTGTTATGAATAGAAAAATTTTTTTTTTTTCGGTTTATGGTAGAATTTAATTGTGATTGTGATGATTTGAACTTGGAGAAAATGTCTTCCGTTTACTCTCCAGTTAGGTGGTTAGGAAAACTATTTACTAGTTAAATTAAATTGACTCTAGTTAATTCAAATGAACTATATAAAAATATCTATAAATATTACGTATTTTGTTTCGTATAACTTCTGCTGCGCACGGAAACATTGACTATATTTCACGACTGAGTGAGTTAATGCAGGCCAAATATTATTTTTCTTGATTTTTACTTGATAAAAGACGAAAAAAAAAAAGGATTACTCTTGATTTAACAGTCGAAATTATGGTTTTTTTTCTTGAATTTCAATAATTAAAGTAAAAGTTGAGAAATAAATTTGGTTTATTAATCATTAAACTCGCAAAGTCATTACCAATGTTGTTTTTACTTAACTTGTCTTCTTCAATTGCAGATAAAGTACTGGCAACTCTGGGCGAAGGTACTTTTGGAAAAGTTGTCAAGGTTAAGGATTTACAAATGTAAGTTAATAACGGGCAATTTATATTGCTAGTAAATATATTTTGCAAAGAAAAAAAAAAAATAAAGAAATAAAATTTCGACGATGTTCTGGGATAAAAATTAAACAACGGTGGAATACAATATTAGTTGCTTGGAAACAAAAATGAAAATTTGATGTTATTGTTGAAATTAATTTTTTTATTTGTTTATTATTTTCCTAGGGATCACGTGATGGCATTGAAAATAATTAAAAATGTGGAAAAATATCGAGAAGCGGCAAAACTTGAAATTAATGCCTTGGAAAAAATTGCTGCTAAAGATCCAGATGGCCAACAGTTAGTAAAAAATTAATATTAACTAAAATTTTTTTTATATTTAAAAAATGTAATTTAAATATGGGAAATTTGTTATAATTTGTTGAAAAATTAATTTAATGAATTTTTTGGTGGTTTATAACGAAAAAAAAAAATTTTTTTCGTTAAATTTTCACCAGGGCTCATCCATGCCATGGAAATTTGAAGTTTTTCTGTTTTTTGTTGATAACTCAGTAACCAAGCGAGATAACGAAAAATTTTATAGAACTTAAATGATTAAGAATTTTATTATCTATAAAAAATGTGGAATAAAATTTTTTAATATTTTGATTAGTTTTCAGGATATTTTGAAAAATGTGAATTTTCAAAAATTTGAAATATTTAAAAAACTAAGAGAGATACAAAAAAAATTCTTTATATCTTTTTTGTAGGAAATTTAACCCTCGATCAATGATGTTCAGTAACATTTTTTGCTAATTCGAATATTTAGAGAGTTATCTTTAAAAAACTGAAAAAAATCACGAAATTCGCGAAATTTCCAAGGGGTACCCCTTTAAAAATTTTCAAAAAAAATTTTTTTTTTTAATTTAAATATGCGTTTTAAAAAACATTTCAAATATATTTAAACGATATCTTAACGTATGTTGACAAATTTCTTGCTGAAATATGTAAAAAAAAAAATTTATACGTCATTTTGGCATAATTGGTGATTATTGTAGATTAAAAATTACAATTAATTTATTGTATTTTCAGTCTTTGCGTCAAGATGCTCGATTGGTTTAACTACCATGGCCATATGTGTATTGCCTTTGAAATGCTTGGACTCAGTGTATTTGACTTTTTGGTAAGTTTTTATTTTTTCCCTCCAAAAAATAACAAAAAAAAAAATAGCTTTTCTGCTTATAAAAATTGTCAAGGATATTGCAAATAATATTTTAATAATAAAAATTTTTTTTTTAATTCCAGCGAGACAACAGTTACCAGCCGTATCCATTGGATCATGTGCGACACATGGCTTATCAGTTGTGTTATGCCGTGAAATTTCTTCACGACACTAAATTAACACACACAGATCTCAAGCCAGAAAATATTCTCTTTGTAGACTCGGATTTCGATGTGACATATAACGCTAAGAAGGTAATTTTCGATTTATTCAAATAAAAAAAAATATATATATATATTTTTACATAAGTAAATAATTTAATATAAATTAAATAATTTGTTAAAATAATTATTTTATTGTATACGGCCTGTTATTTAAATATTGGGCCGTAATTTTTAACGTTTAAAGCGTTACAAAAAAAAGGGTCTTATGTTCAAGAGACGTGACGTGAGGCGTGTCAAGAGGACAGACATAAGGCTCATTGATTTTGGCAGCGCAACATTTGATCACGAGCATCACAGTACAATTGTGAGCACGCGACATTACAGAGCACCCGAAGTTATTCTCGGTAAGTTTTTATAATGGCATTCTCAACGTGTCAATTAGACAAAGAGCATTGCTTACTCTTACGTCCCCTCAAATTGTTTTAAATCTATTTTTATAATGCGTGTTTTTTTGTTTCTTTGTTGCAGAACTTGGTTGGTCACAGCCATGTGATGTTTGGTCTATTGGATGTATTTTATTTGAATTATATTTGGGAATTACGTTATTTCAAACTCACGATAATCGTGAACATCTTGCAATGATGGAACGTATTTTGGGAATAATTCCACATCGTATGGCACGCAAGACTAAAACTAAATATTTTTATCATGGAAAATTGGAGTGGGATGATAAGAGTATTTCTGGAAAATATGTTCGAGAAAATTGCAAACCTTTGCATGTAAGTAGAAACATTGAAAAAAAATTATTTAAAGGATTATTTGAGGTCTTACAGAGATATCGTCATTGTTGAAAATTTTTTACAATGAAAAAATGACATATTCATGTCATAAAATTAAATTTACAATTTATACAGTCTTAAATAATAATGAAATATTTGTTTATAAAATGTATTTAATTGTTTTACAGCGTTATCTACTCTCAGAAGAGGAGGAACATCAGCAATTATTTAATTTAATTGAGCGAATGCTTGAATACGAGCCCGCACATCGTATTACACTCAAGGACGCATTATCCCACAAATTTTTCGATGCACTACCGGCATCTCAACGACTCTCCGACACACGTGGTGGCAGCGGTGACTCTCAATTAACCCACGAACGATCACACTCTCTGTCACGATGAAATTAAGATTGGGACCATTTTCCCATCTGATTAGACACTATCTTAAAAAAAAAAGTCTTCAGGTCAATTAATCAACTGTGTTTTCTCTCTCTTTTTTTTATTGGCCTAAAGTCTTGTGTGTCTGTTCAGTTGAGTGATAACTGTGTCCCCTAATTCGTTTTTTTTTTCCCTTTTTTTCCTCTTTTTTTGCGAATATGTAAGTAAAAAAAATTTTATAATGCTCTTCTGTATATTTAGTCCCGTTCATTTAATTTAAATATAAAAATGTTCACATTTTTATGTCAATTATGACATGTTCTGTAATGCGCAGTGTAGCTATCCAATAATTTAAATATTTTCCGGTCGAGAAATGAAAAATTAATAGTAATAATGATAATATTAATAATGATTAAAATTGTTGACTTTTAATGTTTTTTCACGACGCCGAAAATGAATTTTTTTGTTTGTTTGTAATTGGTTACTAAGATTAAATAATATGTGGACACAAATTGAGATTAAGAAAGAAGAAAAACGATTGATTGATTGATTGATTGATTGATTTGATAAATCGAGTGATGATTATATTTGCACCATAAAAATTTATTAACAAATACGATTTTCTTTTTTTTTTTTTCTAAGATTTTGATTCAACGAGCAGAGAAAAATGATATATTAATTATTAATGAAGCAATTTGTTTCCATTGATAGATAGATAATGTGAAATTTTTTTTTTTTGCGTTTTGTTTTCAATTATCTTTTTTGAAATACGTGATTGAAGTTAACAAAGAGGACGAAACAAATGTATTTCTACAAAAAATGACAGATAACTTGTATTCTTTTTTAGCTCCTGTTTCAATTGTAAATACAAAATAAAATAATAATAATGTAGAAAAAATGAAATACAAGTGGAAATAATTACTTAATACATGAATCCGTAGATTAATGAGGCCTGCAAGATTTTAACATAATCGAATTGTAAATTCCCCCATTGATTAAGCATTGTTTATCTTGTACTACATAATTTATATGCTATAAAAATTAATTTACTTCATTTAAGAAAATTATTTAACGCTGAAATAGCAAAAAAATGTTTTTTGAAAATTTAGTTTTTTGAAAATTGTGGCTATGAATCGATAGTTACAGAAAATTTTATTCACATACATTTGGAGCCATCGCCTCAGGGATGTCGGTAACTTTTTATCTTTCCATTAAGCTATCGTCCGCCCCCCCTAAAGTTATAAACAAAAAAGTTAGTTACAGAGCTCTATAGGGGGTCGGTAATTTCGGGCCATTTTTTCGTCGAAAATTGGGAAGTTTTTCGGTGGAAAATTTTTCTGACCTTGAATAAATTTTTTTTGTCGACTCGAATCATTTTTTTTTTTTTTATTTATAAAATGTCTCGTTAAATTATAAAAAATTATAAGTTTTGCGACTTGGCGAAATAAAATAAAAAAAAAAACTTAAAAGAAACTCTACTGGTCGATAAAGAAGGTCTGCAGCTCAATTGTTTATAACTTTATCAACCCCTTTTCTGTATCTTCGCCCCTAATCATCGGATGACCTTGAAACTTGGCATGAACGTTGGGACAATTGTTTATAACTTTATCAACCCCTTTTCTGTATCTTCGCCCCTAATCATCGGATGACCTTGAAACTTGGCATGAACGTTGGGGACCCTGTCCTGGTAACACCATTTGAGTTTCAGCAAAATCCGTCAATAAACAACGAAGCGGCAGCCGAATAAACATTGCAAAAATTGTTTATTTGCAAATATCTCGAGAACGGTTGGAGCTAGAGCATTTTTGAGGGCATTTTTGGCAGGGTTGAGCCATCGCCTCAGGGATGTCGGTAACTTTTTATCTTTCCATAGAGCCATCGTCCGCCCCCCTATTGTTATAAACAAAAAAGTTAGTTACAGAGCCCTATAGGGGGTCGGTATTTTCGGGCCATTTTTTCGTCGAAAATCGGGCAGTTTTTCGATGGAATATTTCCCTGACCTTGAATAAATTTTTTTCCACCACTCGAATTATTTTTTTTTTTTTTTATTTATAAAGTTATTGTCAAAAATACACAAAAATATAGCTATTAAGACTTGTAAAAATATTAGGATAAAAAAAAAACTTAAAAGAAATTCAATCGGCCGGTAAAGAAACCCTCCGTTGCAATTGTTTATAACTTTTTCAACCCCTGTTGTGTATCTTCGCCCCTAATCATCGGATGACCTTGAAACTTGGCATGAACGTTGGGTACCCTGACCAGGTAATACCATCCGAGTTTCAGCCAAATCGGTCAATAAACAACGAAGCGGCAGGCGAATAAACATTGCAAAAATTGTTTATTTGCAAATATCTCGAGAACGGTTGGAGCTAGAGCATTTTTGAGGGCATTTTTGGCAGGGTTGAGCCATCGCCTCAGGGATGTCGGTAACTTTTTATCTTTCCATAGAGCCATCGTCCGCCCCCCTATTGTTATAAACAAAAAAGTTAGTTACAGAGCCCTATAGGGGGTCGGTAATTTCGGGCCATTTTTTCGTCGAAAATCGGGAAGTTTTTCGATGGAAAATTTTTCTGACCTTGAATAAATTTTTTTTCTCGACTCGAATTATTTTTTTTTTTTTTATTTATAAAATAATTTCCGAAATTATAAAAAAAACAGGTATTAAGACTTGTAAAAATATTAAAAAAAAAAAAAAAACTTGAAAGAAACCGAATCGGCCGGTAAAGAAGTCCTCCGTCTCAATTGTTTATAACTTTTTCAACCCCTGTTCTGTATCTTCGCCCCTAATCATCGGATGACCTTGAAACATGGTATGAAGGTTGGGTACCCTGCCCAGGTAACACCATTTGAGTTTCGGCCAAATCCGTCAATAAACAACGACGCGGCAGCCGAATAAACATTGCAAAAATTGTTTATTTGCAAATATCTCGAGAACGGTTGGAGCTAGAGCATTTTTGAGGGCATTTTTGGCAGGGTTGAGCCATCGCCTCAGGGATGTCGGTAACTTTTTATCTTTCCATAGAGCCATCGTCCGCCCCCCTATTGTTATAAACAAAAAAGTTAGTTACAGAGCCCTATAGGGGGTCGGTAATTTCGGGCCATTTTTTCGTCGAAAATCGGGAAGTTTTTCGATGGAAAATTTTTCTGACCTTGAATAAATTTTTTTTCTCGACTCGAATTATTTTTTTTTTTTTTATTTATAAAATAATTTCCAAAATTATAAAAAAAACAGGTATTAAGACTTGTAAAAATATTAAAAAAAAAAAAAAAACTTGAAAGAAACCGAATCGGCCGGTAAAGAAGTCCTCCGTTGCAATTGTTTATAACTTTTTCAACCCCTTTTCTGTATCTTCGCCCCTAATCATCGGATGACCTTGAAACTTGGCATGAACGTTGGGTACCCTGACCAGGTAATACCATCTGAGTTTCAGCCAAATCTGTCAATAAACAACGAAGCGGCAGCCGAATAAACATTGCAAAAATTGTTTATTTGCAAATATCTCGAGAACGGTTGGAGCTAGAGCATTTTTGAGGGCATTTTTGGCAGGGTTGAGCCATCGCCTCAGGGATGTCGGTAACTTTTTATCTTTCCATAGAGCCATCGTCCGCCCCCCTATTGTTATAAACAAAAAAGTTAGTTACAGAGCCCTATAGGGGGTCGGTAATTTCGGGCCATTTTTTCGTCGAAAATCGGGAAGTTTTTCGATGGAAAATTTTTCTGACCTTGAATAAATTTTTTTTCTCGACTCGAATTATTTTTTTTTTTTTTATTTATAAAATAATTTCCAAAATTATAAAAAAAACAGGTATTAAGACTTGTAAAAATATTAAAAAAAAAAAAAAACCTTAAAAGAGACTGAATCGGCCGGTAAAGAAGTCCTCCGTTGCAATTGTTTATAACTTTTTCAACCCCTTTTCTGTATCTTCGCCCCTAATCATCGGATGACCTTGAAACTTGGCATGAACGTTGGGTACCCTGACCAGGTAATACCATCTGAGTTTCAGCCAAATCTGTCAATAAACAACGAAGCGGCAGCCGAATAAACATTGCAAAAATTGTTTATTTGCAAATATCTCGAGAACGGTTGGAGCTAGAGCATTTTTGAGGGCATTTTTGGCAGGGTTGAGCCATCGCCTCAGGGATGTCGGTAACTTTTTATCTTTCCATAGAGCCATCGTCCGCCCCCCTATTGTTATAAACAAAAAAGTTAGTTACAGAGCCCTATAGGGGGTCGGTAATTTCGGGCCATTTTTTCGTCGAAAATCGGGAAGTTTTTCGATGGAAAATTTTTCTGACCTTGAATAAATTTTTTTTCTCGACTCGAATTATTTTTTTTTTTTTTATTTATAAAATAATTTCCAAAATTATAAAAAAAACAGGTATTAAGACTTGTAAAAATATTAAAAAAAAAAAAAAACCTTAAAAGAGACTGAATCGGCCGGTAAAGAAGTCCTCCGTTGCAATTGTTTATAACTTTTTCAACCCCTTTTCTGTATCTTCGCCCCTAATCATCGGATGACCTTGAAACTTGGCATGAACGTTGGGTACCCTGACCAGGTAATACCATCTGAGTTTCAGCCAAATCTGTCAATAAACAACGAAGCGGCAGCCGAATAAACATTGCAAAAATTGTTTATTTGCAAATATCTCGAGAACGGTTGGAGCTAGAGCATTTTTGAGGGCATTTTTGGCAGGGTTGAGCCATCGCCTCAGGGATGTCGGTAACTTTTTATCTTTCCATAGAGCCATCGTCCGCCCCCCTATTGTTATAAACAAAAAAGTTAGTTACAGAGCCCTATAGGGGGTCGGTAATTTCGGGCCATTTTTTCGTCGAAAATCGGGAAGTTTTTCGATGGAAAATTTTTCTGACCTTGAATAAATTTTTTTTCTCGACTCGAATTATTTTTTTTTTTTTATTTATTTATAAAATGTCTTGCTAAATTATAAAAAATTATCAGTTCTAAGACTTGGCGAAATAAAATAAAGAAAAAAAAACTCAAACGAAACTCTACCGGCCGATAAAGTAGTCCTCCATCTCAATTGTTTATAACTTTT
>MVJL01005619.1:0-32862 GCA_002156465.1 Macrocentrus cingulum
GATAATTTCCAAAATTATAAAAAAAATAGGTATTAAGACTTTTGAAAATAATAAAAAAAAAAAACTTGAAAGAAACTGAACCGGCCGGTAAAGAAGTTCTCCGTCTCAATTGTTTATAACTTTTTCAACCCCTTTTCTGTATCTTCGCCCCTAATTATCGGATGACCTTGAAACTCAGAATGGATGTTGGGTACCCTGACCAGGTAAGACCATTCGAGTTTCAGCCAATTCTGTCAATAAACAACGGAGCAGCAGGCGAATAAACATTGCAAAAATTGTTTATTTGCAAATATCTCGAGAACGGTGGGAGCTAGAGCATTTCTGAGGGCATTTTTGACAGGGTTGAGCCATCGCCTCAGGGATGTCGGTAACTTTTTATCTTTCCATAGAGCCATCGTCCGCCCCCCTATTGTTATAAACAAAAAAGTTAGTTACAGGGCCCTATAGGGGGTCGGTAATTTTGACGAAATTTTTCGCTCGAAACTGGCCAATTTTCTTTAGGGAAAAAAATTTTTTTTTTCCATCGGTCTTTAAAATGATATTTAAGGATCCTGAGACATGCATATGAAAAAAAGTAAAACGAAAAGATAATAAATGAATAAAAGTTTTTTATTTCAATTTCAATTTTATATCTTTATTATTTCCACCCTCATTACAGCAGATCCTTGAACTTAGAAATATGTAAATAATATACAAATAACATTCTCATACCAATTTTTTTTTTTTACATCTACAGCAAATTCTTCAAAATAGAATTAATTAATTTTAATTTTATTTTTTATTTTAACTTACATTTTCTTACATAAATAATTACACACTAATATTTTCTCATATCCCATTCAACACTGGAATTCTTTTCTCACTCATTTTACTCTCATTCAATGCAACATAATGGTCGCCAAGTGAGAAGAGGAACTCGTGCACGTGAAGCTTTTCCTTTTTTACACTTTTCTGCAACAAAGGAAAAATAGGATTAAAAACTCGCTAACATCCGACAAAAAAAACTGTCAGCATCGCGCATGAATGAGATGGAAACCACATATATTCCATCAAAATCAGCCTCTACTACTCTCTCATCAAACGACGAGTCTCGTCTGTCACATGTGCAGATGAAGGGCTTAAGCACTTTAAAAAATATCAGACAGCCACGAGCAACACCAGCAGCACATCGTGCATTGATATTTCTATCCAAAAAAAAAAGGTACCGGCTGGATCCTTTTGATTTTTCTTCCATTCGGTACGTTTGACACTTGATATACTTTCGAGGGAGCCCATTCGATAGACCGACTCTTCGCCTCTCTCTGGATAAATCGCACGCATACCTAAAAATTTTTCTACATAAAGTTAAGCATGAAGGCAGATCCAAACAACTTAATTGAGATGGACGTTGTGAAAACACATGGTTTTAACACGTGATTGCACAATTCAAATGAGAGTAATTGCGGTAATAAAATTATTTTATGCAGACATTTATTTACAGAGGTAGTACGCGCGCGTGAGTTGTCTGATGCGTGTGTGGGGGATACTCCTTCGCGCGTTTCTTGCTCTTTACAGATATAATCTTCAGTTTGATAAATTACTACCGGAAATTCCAGCAAAAAATTCATTCGCCATGTATACGCGCTCTAGATGTTTAATTGGCAAATGCACTCGATGAAAACGTGCTTTAAAAATTATATTGTTTATAAAAAAAAAATAAAAAATATTTTCATCATTAAAATCATCAAAAAACAATCTTCTCAAGCTACCTCATGCATTAATAAATAAACGTAAATAAATAAAAATGAATTTCTTACTAAAAACTTTATTCCTTTGCCCTCACAGGACCTCTAGAATTTTTTCTGCCAAAATTCCATCTTCAGAATGTTGTCTAGGAGTCTGTGAACATTAAATAAATTATTTAAATCAATGGAATAAAAGGATTTTCTATTGAGAATTTCGAAAAACAATCCTGTATTAATTAATTTAAATTTTTCACATGCAAAAAAAAAATTATAGGAATAAAAATTCAGGCATAATTTGAGATTATTTGTTTTTTATGCCTCAATTTTGCCATGAAATCCGTCTTTTTTTTCCTACCGACATTGCAGATTCATGCAGGAACAATTTTATTTACGTAAATACACACATTTTGCCCTTGGCGGCGCACGACTGCAACGCAGCGCGTGCTACACGCCGAGAGCGAATCTCGTGTGCATACAGAGGTTCCTTTGTGCGGCCTATTTATTTATCTGTCAACAATTACACCGGCCTGCGACCGAACAAGAAACTCAGGCCCGAAGATTCATCCGCGAGACAAGCTCTAAAAAAAACATATACACACACATGTAAAATCAATAAAAAAAATAAATAACCCGGACAGATCGCTAAGCAGTGATCACTATAAGCGATGATTAATGTAATTCATTAATTCAGCATGGTAATCATGATGAATCTTTTACATACCATTGCTCCCGCGCACTCCTAGAATGCCCATTAATCTCGTTGCGATGGTTATCTGTAAAAATTCCACGGGAAAACTCGTCGAAACTCTTCAATAATGTCGAGGAAAGAACAAAATCAGCTTTCACAATGATCTCAGAATTAAATCTATCTGTCAAATCATTGTGAAAACCAGTTTCGTCTAGATCAAACTTAAAATTAATTCTGAAATATCGAAAAAAAAAAAAATTTTTTCAACTATCAAAAAATATTTAAAAAATTTTTATACAAAATAAAACACATAAAAAATGATTTTTGGCATCCTGAAATAACACCCCAATCTTCTTTCGATGAAAAATCCGTGTTTTTCCTGCAAAAAAAAAAAAAATATTTTAAAAAATATTAATACCCTCATTTTTGCTTGAAAAAAAAAATTTTTTTTATCAAATTTTTCAAGTACTGAGTCATAAAACGACCGAGTAATTAATGACCTATTTTTTCTCATTATTAAAATAATAAATCTCTAACGAATGTATAAAAATGAAGGGTCGTCCAGATAAGCCAAGTGGCTTATAATAATTTTTATCCTTAAAAAAATTTTTTTTTCGACGATAATTAACAGCGAGCTCACCGATGATGATGACCACCAAAATGTTGACAGATATATATACTCATATAACTGTAAAATAGAGTTTTGCACGTGCGTTATCATGAGAGATAGTAAGACAGTAACATATATACATTTGCCTGCCGATAAAGATATAAAAATGACTTATGACCCGCGATGAAGTATTTATTTCCATATAAAATGCATAATTTTACGATTGCTAATGCGGATTAAAGCCTCGACCCATGGCTGCTATATATATATGTATATCTAATTAATGACAAAAACCATCATTAAAATTTACGAGCAATATGCGAAATAAATTTTTATTACTGTCTAGAGGTTAAAATCTCAACTCTCTCTCTCGATTGATGCATTTGAAATACTATTTCTCAAATAAAAAATATATAACAGACATGTTCAACCGATTTATCGGTAATACCAACAAAGAATCGATTTTTAAAATTTCTACATTACCGACAATCGTCACTTACCACTGATCTTCTTTACCAACAAATACAATAACCATTTCCAATCCGCATCCACTTGTGACAGTGTATCAAATGTCGTTAACTTACCGAATGCCAGACCAATTTCTTGCTGCCGGTAAAGCAGATTGCAAATGACTTCTGTAAACAAAATTTTTTAATTTAAATTTTTGAGTTAAAAAAAATTTTTATCAAGTAAAAAGATTCTTTGTTAATAACGAAAAATTCTGAGAATAATTGAAATATTTTAATCCAAAATATGATTTAAAGTTATTAATTATATTTTTTATAAATAGCTGCGAATTAAATTATATTCCAATCAATGTTAATAGATTATAAAAATTATTGTTTAAAAAAAATTTAGATTTTTAAAATACTTTGGATGAGATGTAAAAAGTGTAAAATGTACTTGTAAAACAGTTGAGTTCTGTGTGTAGCTGCGTGAAAGAAGATTGAATTATCGGAAGGAGCGTTGTAGTGAACGGGTGGGGGCGACAAGCCATTCAGACCACTGCCAGGCCATTGATAGAGGCGACGAAGCGAGGTCAACTATTTGTACGCGTGACAGACCCCTCCAGGAAATCTCATGTGTGTATAAGCCTCATGTGTACACGCACAATATCGCGAGCAACTGGTTGGAAAAAATTTCGGCACAAAACACACTGTAAAGAAAGATTTAAAAAAAATTCAAAACTCAATTCTGAAAAAAAAATAATACTAATTTTTCTATTCTAAAACATATCATAATTATTATTACAATTATTATCTAACAAAAAAAATTAATTTTTTTCATCTGAAAATCAGAATAATAAATATAATTTTTCATATGAATTACCAAACAACCGTTTTTTAATAATTTAAGGTAAAAAAAATATATATATTTCAATCAGATTTTTACTTAATAAATTCGAAAAAAAATTGAGACTATATCCCTACAAAAGGAAGAGCCATACAATGACAATGCGACAGAGTCTCAGGTTGATGCGTCATTCTTCACTTTATTCTTGGACTCGGCTAATTGTTCTAATTAAGAGGATCGCAGCTCCGGAATAACTCGACAGAGTTATATTCGTCTGTATTTAAACCCCCGCGTATTATTTCATCGTTTGCACACGCTATTTTTAAACTCGTCATCATATCTCGCCACATCTATAATATAAAAAGAAAAAAAAAAATCTTTTTCAATTGCTCTTATCAACATTTTTAACCACACATAACCACTTTTTTCCTCTTTTTTTCTGGACATTTTTTCAATGTTAACATTTTTTTTTTTTTTTTTTCCAAGAAGTTTAAAATCAAACTTCAAATTTCAAGTCAATAAATATGGTTAAAACCAATTAACAAGTGATATAAAAAAATTTTTTTACTGCTTGAAAATGAAACAAAAGGAAAAAAAATTTTTGGTTTGTACAGGACGATTATGCGACTTGTGAACACACCGAGAGTGATAATAGCAAGGCAGGAAGACTAGAAAAAAGACAACAAAAAAATGCAGGACAAAATGAATAATGAAATATATAAAAGCTCGCTGGGCAAATAAAAAGGTGCAGGATAAATCGAACTAAACGAGTTTCCCCCGGCTGCTATTCTTTCGTTCCTTTTCCTCTAGACCCGGGGAAGCCGCGGCGCGCGGTCACACGGACGACTAAGTAAGCACGAGCGACCGGGGGCAGAGGAGGAACCTATATACAAGGACCTAAGCGGTCAGTGGGAACGGAATGCAGGTACCACTCGAGAGCGCGCGAGGCTCTCTGTGATGTCTCGGCCGCCTCTTTCTCTTTGGCATCTCTTTGCCTGGCGCACCATCACCCAATCGCCATCTCATATTATCTTTCTCCCTCTATTCCACACATTTACCCCCTCTTTGTCCTCTAAAACACTCCCCAACAAATTTAAATTCACTCGAGATCAGAGAAAAAAAAAATTTCCTAATCGACCCTACGTCAAAAATCACGTGAAAAAAAAAATCAAACACACCCTATTTAATAGTCACGCTGTTTGGTGGAGGCGTTGGGTCAACTATTTCGTTAAAATTTCAACGGCAATCGTCAATATTGCGATTTTTTTCTAACTATTTACTGCTTAAAAAATTTTTCAAAATATTTTTTACATACAAAAAAAATTTTTTTCAAATGTTTTGTGACTCCAATATTATTCACTATTACTTGTTGCATATCTTGGAAATAACCCAAAGAAATACCCGGAAAAAAAAATTATTATTAATGAATTTAAAAACAATTTATTGGATTTAAAAAGCGTTGGGAGTTCGTTAGAATTTTTTTTAACGCTGAGATTTGAAGTTGGCAGATGTATTATTGATCGGCTCACATACACGTGTATTTAAATACATTTAAACGGTCATCTGTCCAGGTGACCTTCAAGGACCCTTTATATAATAATATTATATTCATATGATGATTAGATTTGTAAAGGTACTACTATACTAGTCTCTTGTAAGTGAAAATACCAATGCAATTCTTTTATCGTCATTGAAAAATTATTCAATTAGTTAACACCGCAAACTTGTATGCATCTTTGTGTTAATTTTTTTTTTCTATTATAACTATTATAATTGTTATTATTATTATTGTAAATTTATTTTTTCATCAAATCGAGCGGAAAAAAATTTTTCATCCAATCAAATGTGATTTTACTCGAGTTAAAAATATTTTTCAATTAATTTTTCAATTTTTGATTGGCCGATACAGAGTCGAAAAATTCGACATTTAATGCAATTTCAATTTAAAAAAAAAAAAAAATTTATCAACGATATAAACTAAAAAAATGTCAGTCATCAGTTAATGACTGACGATAAATAACGCATTCTTCAGTTATTTTTAACAAAAAAACAAAAAGTATAACCAAACAAAAAAAAATCTTTTGAGGAATTTTACACTTGAACAAAAATTAAAAAAATTTTTTTTTTCATTCAAATTCCACGAAAAATATTTTTTTCCCACGAGATTAAATAAAAAAATCACTTCCCTCGTGAAAATTGCAACAGTAATGACATTAATTATATTTTTTTTCTGCATGAAAAATTTTTAAATGATCGTTTTGACTTGAATTATATAAATTAAGTGAATATTAAAAAATTCTAATTATTAAAAAGCAATGAAAACTTGTCATTACAAAGATCTAAGAACAACTCGAGAGTATCTAGTGTGTGCTATTGGGCATTACATCCTTGTTATTATGATAATTAGCATCAGTTATTCAAATTCTTCAACACCTAATAACAAAAGTTCGATGCACGGATGTTGTTTTCTTATGCGACTGCACTTTATGACGCCTATAATGAATCGCTATGTGTATATCCAACTATTCCACGTGTTCTCATGTGTTTATGCCGACGTTGAACCGTGGTAAACATTATAGACAGAGAGTAAAAAAAAAAATAAATGAAACAACAAGTTTTCTTATCTTTTCTGTTGTCCATCGTATTTACGTTGTCATTATGCAACGGCATGCGGTGATTTTTCTCTGGTTAGACTCAATAAAAATACAAAAGAATGACAGATTTATATGCCGAGTATTTTGAAAATTTTTTACGTCATTTTCTTAATATTTATTAACACTTATATTTATAATCACTAAGAAATATTTTTTTCTCCTATAATCTCATCGAAAAATAATAAAAATTAATTATTTCAATGAATGAAAAATTATATTTATCATGTGTAGTCAATTATTTAATGATATTTTGAAATTTTTATTGTTAAAAAAATTATTTTTTCCCATAAAATTACTAGAGATTACCTGAAAAATTTTTTTTTTCGATAGTTTATTATGATGGAATTTTTTTTCTGGAAGTTTTATCAACTCTGGTGGGAAACATTATTATTATGTAACCCTTGGTTATATTAGGGTGCAAGTAGAACGGTGAATAAAACAAGTGGGAACGAAATTTTCACGTGGAAATATACGTTTATGTAACAGAATGGAGAAAATAAGTTATGGACAAGCCTTGGCACAGTTTCATGACGACAGTCTGACTTTTTACGAGTCAAGTCAAGACCTCGTGGAGGGTAATAAACCCAGCTGCGCGTCTCCAGGAGTTTCAAAACATCGTCGTCGCGAGCTCTGATGTTTGCTACATATATATACGTGTAACAAATCACAAGCGGCATCTCGACTGTACGTATATAATAAAGCTGCGGTACTTTTGCAACTGAAAGCTCTCATATATTATTCCACACCTTAGTCCATAAAAAACATATTGACAATATATATCTCATTGTTTATTGCCTTCAACCGATAAAAAATAAAAAAATACACGCGGATTTCAGTTTTTTTTACTGATAAATCCGCTAAAAAATAATAATAATTGACAAAATGTCTAAAAAAACATCTATACGATAAATTTTTAAACGCTTAGTCGAAATAAAAAATTATTTTTTTTTTGTAAAATTTCCCAAGGGGTACCCCTTTGATATCTCGCGATTTTCGTGTTTTTTTTAAGTTTTTTTACGATAACTCAGGAACTAATTAAAATAATGAAAAAAGTTGTTAAACTTAAATTATAGGGGATGAAATTTTCCACAAAAAATGTCAGATAAACTTTTTTTGAATCTCTTATGGTTTTTAGGATATTTTGATTTTTTTGAAATTTTGATTTTTCAAAATATCTCAAAAATAAAACAAAATATGAAAAAAACTTATCTGACATTTTTTATAGGAATTAAAATTCCCTATCTTTTATGTCTCATAATATTTTTCATTATTTTGTTTATTTAACGAGTTATCGGCAAAAAACTTAAAAAATCACAAAAACTACTAGATATCCATCTTCAAAAATTTCATAAAAAAAAAAAATTTTTTTTCTCGATCAAACTTTACAAAATGCATTGTTAAAACATTATTAATTATTTTTCCAAGAAAAGCACTTGTTTTAAGTGAATTTTTCGAGTATAAATAAAAAAATAATTATTTTTGATCGCACAATAAACTGAACCAAAATATTCATCTAAAAAGTGAACTCATTACACTACAAAATATCAAAGATTAATTACACAGCTGATTCACTAGAGCCTAACGTTCACACCTGCCTACAAAAAAAAAGAACCATGTTATAATTATCCTCACACCCTCTTTGAAGCTAATGAGACCGCGAAAGAAGTGTTTTACGCAGTCATAAAAGGTAAAAACTGGGCGAAAAAAAAAAACATTAGGATTGTGAAGGAAAGTAGAAAACTATACTATCAGGACTCTCTCACGTAAGTTCGTGTTTTTACTTGATTATATTTCACGTGGCCACACGAAGTAGGCGCGCGCGCCGCGCTTGTACGTACATCGTACATTGCACGTGTACGTGCAACTCACAGTACAGTCGGCGTGGGACCAGGGCGACTCAAAAAGTCGCACGGCGCAACATCAGGGGCTCTCATTTACCATCCCAGAATATATGTACATGCATATTCACCACCATTTTACATTATTTTCATTCAACTGTCCAAAATCACGCGTCCATCAAATCTACGATAAACTGTCGAAATTTCCCATTCTCAATGTGTAACTCCCAACAAAATATCTCAGAGATTTACAAAACTGAGTTTCCCGCAAGTTCTCAGGTCAATAAACTAATCGATTAGTCACTGTCTACAAAGCGGGGACGATAAAACTCGGAAAAACATGGGCTTTCACACCGTTAGAATATTTTTAGGTGATAAAAAAAATGTTTTATCTAAAATAAGTGTTGGAAATGTTTAGTGTCATGATATTGCCCACATTTTTTAATGCATGCCGGTACCTTGAGATGTCGAGACCTCATCAATATCGCTTGTATAGCGTCAATTTGTTGACGAAAAAATTTCAGAAACATATTTAGGCCACTGGTCGATGACTTGGTAACCTAGACTATCCTATAGACAACAATAAACAACGTTTTAATAATAAATTATGTGAGACTTAATTCAGAAAAAAAATTTTTTTGCTCATGAAATTGTTTAAAACGTACCCCTTTGACTATCCAGCAGTTTTTCATGATTTTTTAAGTTTTTTACCGATAATTCGTTAAATAAGCAAAATAATGAAAAATATTATAGAATATAAAAAATAGAGAATTTTAATTCCTTCGAAAAATGTTAAATAAATTTTTTTCATATTTTGCTTTAAATTTTTTAAATTTAATGAAATTGAAAATATTATTAATCCTAATTGACTTAAAGTTGATAATGCAATAATTTTTTTAAGATCAAATTCAAATATAGCATTTGTTCTTGATATAAAAATTGTAATTAATGAAATAAATATTAAACAAGATATATTAAAAAAACAAAATTAAAAAAAAATGAAAATATCTCAAGAACTCTGAGAGTTTCAAAAAAGTTTATCCAATATTTTTTGTAGAAAATTTCATCCCCAACGATTTAAGTCTGATAATTTTTTTTATTATCTCGCTTAGTTACTGAGTTATCATGAGAAAACTAAAAAAAAATTCACGAAAATCGCGAGGGATGAAAGACCTCTTGGAAAACTTGACAAAAAAAATTTTTTTATCGAATGCAATTTAACTTAAATGTTTTTAGTGACTGCCTGATATTATATTTTCCACCTCATCACGAGCCATAGAACGCAAAAGTGTAACGCGCACGACAGCTGTAAGAAGATGGGAAGGAGCGTGTAGTCTCTTACATAAGCGAGTGGGTCGAAGAATGCACGAAAGTAGGGGTCGATTGGGGAGAGAATCGCGGCGCAATAGGGGTCACCAAGTAAAATACAAGAGTGAAGGCACGTGTCGTGGAGACATCTGCCGCTCAAAGACTCCACTGTTGCCTTCCCATCATATCGTTTACCTTAGCAGCCCGAGCGCGCACATGAATCCAGAATTACGCAGCTGGTCGTCAGTTGCACCTGCCCGCGCACAACCATCAGGCCCATCGATTTTTTTTTCCCGCCGCATCCACGGTGCACCGAATACAATCGAAGTGCCCGCGCGTTCACGCCGGAATTTAATTTGATGTATTTCGCGGTGACATAAGCAGCAGCAGCGTCGCGGCGCTTTTGCTATTTCTGACCGGACGTCGACCCGCAGACGCCTCCCAGACTGTAAACGCCAACTAAACTCAGCGCGCTCATCTACGCCACGATCTTCAGACTAAACTACCACGCTTTTTTACACTCGTGTAATCGCACGCCCACCATCAGCCGGACACATAAATCCAAAGCGAAAATTTCGTCTGGGATATATACTTATATATACACTTTGTTTTATTAAAAACAATTTTGCAATTTTTTTTTCGATATAAAATACACTCGATTGGTATAGAATTAAATTTCAATTGAATAAAATCAATTTTTTATGATATTTCATTAACCATCGTCATCTATTTTTCTATTTTGTGTCACAAGTGACAGGATGTCTGACGAAACACTGCAGTTACTACTGAAAAATACGATATTTTTGGAATATCATGTAAAAATAATTTTTTTTCCACTGTATCTCATATTTTTAATGATTTTTCAAACACTAATGAACAAAATTAAAATTTTTATTTATCATAAATTTCAATTTAATTGTTTTTAACTTTTAATTTCCAGTTTTTAAATCTTAATTCAATATTGCTTTGCATATTTTTTGATGAAAAAAAAAAATTTCTTTTCTACTGCATCCGATCATATGATAAAAATATGTATTTATTTATAAATTAAAAATAAATTGTTTTTTAATATAATTTAAAAATTTTGAAATTTAATATTTTGTCATTGTGTTTGATATTATTGCGATAATAAAAATGAATTTAATTGATTGAGAGGGCGGATAAAAATTATAATGTTGTAAAAGCACTGGGATGTGCATCAGTTGTGTAGATATTGCAATAATAATTTATATATTGTGGTAATAAAATTCACGTATAAATTTTAGTACGTGAAGTTTATTACAATTGATAAATAGTGGTTAGTTTAAACATTATTATCCGCTGGGGTGTTTTAGCACTAGTTTGCGGTATATATCCGTGCGAAAACCTTGTTTTACACATCATGAATGTAACGAATATTGCACATATGGAAACTCACGAAAGGAAGCGCGTTTCCTCCTACACGTTCGATGTCACGCGCCGTTTATATAATCCATCCTATGACGTCAGACCAGTTCAATCCATTCGTAAGTTCACTATATAACTGTGTGTGCGAGTTTAAAAGTCGTGTGTCGCTATTTTACTAAACGCAATGTAATTTTAAATACTTCCCATTATTTTTTCATCCTGTATACGGTTTTTTATTAAAAAATAATCCGAAAAAATTCCGTCTAACCCCTTGAAAAAAATCTATTGACTCCTAATTCATCTGAATTATTGATTTAAAGTCACATAAAAAAAACTCCAAAATTAAAATTTGAAAAAAAAAGTTGACCTTAAAATTCTTCAATCTTTGTGAATATAAAATTAAAAAAAAATCCCCACGTTAACAAACGATATCTGAATCATTTTCTCACACCAATCAAATAACTCGAGAATGAAATTAAAAAAAAAAAAAACTCGCGGCGTTTCACAGTTGGAAATTCGTGAGGCATTGAGCAATGACTTAAAAATAGGTTTATCTCCATGACACACTACTGATGAATGTACAGCCAATAACAGCTTTGATAATTTTTATTTTTGACAGAGACATATTAGAACATATTAGTCAGTATATAAGATTATTTAAATATACACGCATTTTCCGCGACAAACTATTACTCAAGTGATTTAATCATCGAAAAAAATGAATTTTTCAACAAACAATTCAATTCAATTTCTTAAAAATCAGAAAATTCAAAATAAAAAAAAATTCATCATCAAAGTGTAAATTATAAAATTATAAAGATAGAAAATTAATACCAACTCTTAAAGTGCTGTCAAAAAAAAAACTTTATCACCCTATATTTCACGACCGGTAAGAAGTATAAAAAAAAAGTTTAAACGAAAAAAACGTAAAGTTTAATAATCTATCGAAAAGGTTATAAAGATTTTTCACGTAAAATGCACGGTTCGTGGATTACAGCACGATGAAAAATTTTTTTCCACTTCACACGCGTTTAAAAAACCGAAACGTACTCCGAAAACGGAGTAGTGATGTGACCCGAGCATCGTGCATGAGTTTAAAGAGCCGTGCGCGCCATCAACACAATCACAAAACTCTTCGGTTGATATCGCGTCGCATAATATACACATATACCTCGCGGGCGCGCGCGAGAGATCTCTACACTCCCTCTCATCTCACATTCTCCTCAATGGCAAAATAATTGTCCCGGCGACATCGACTGATGCAGTCCATGGACAGTAGTTTCCCCGTGTTCAAATGACGTAAGAGTCCCGTCGTCACGCGATAAGAATTCTGACGCCTCCATTGAGGAGAATGCCAGTCATCTGTATCTCGCAGACCCAATATTATTCCGATAAATTTTTTTTACTTAATTTTTAACATTTTTCATCGTTATAACTAACAACAGTAAAAAACAATCATACAATTTCCAAAAGAGATGATTGTAAAGTTGATAAAAATAAAAAATTTTTATAGGTGATTAAGAAAATCCAAAAATACACCAAAAAAAAAAATTTTTTTTATAGTTTTATGTCCCAGTATGAAGAAAAAAAAATTCTTGTAAAATTTATAATGATTAAAAAAAAATTTTTTTAACCAATAACTATTGTTTAAAATTTTTTAGAAGGTTTTTATAATGCTCTAAAGTATAATTTAACATTACTAAAAATCATTTAAATCGTTTGAATAGGTGATTATTGTGGTAGAACAAATTTTTTTATTATTAAAAGTAAGTTTACAGGTTATTGTCTGACAGGCAGAAGAACCTCAAAACCAACTTGAAAAATTTTTTTTTCCCCCTCAGAAGGTATGTAAAAGTATTGCTCGTGCGGTGGCGAACAATAAAGAGGTTCATATATGCCCATTGTTTTTTATTTATTCGCGTTGGTGATGTCTAATGCGTTGGCTTTATGTGTTATACGGGTTCGATGAAGCGTGTTATTGTCCTTTGTCTTGCGACTGGTTAATGGGGTGTTGGGCCAATTCTATTCTGAGCGTTTGAAAACAAAGGGAAATCCCTTGGTGAAGATTGTAAAATACGTGCACGCTATACGGACCATAATGTTTTATGACGATGGCCTCTACGACGAGATGATGCGCGCAGTGTGTCGCTTATTTTAATATGCGCGACAAGGAGGAGCTGCAGACATCGGGCCATTGACTCCCCTCGCTAATATTCTTCCCCAATAAAAGTACTTCGCATTAACTAACAAGAAAAAAAAAAAAATTCGTCGCGATGAGCATCGTCAATTTGTGCAACAGGTCGCTCACGCAGGTGGCACTTATCACGCAGGCGCGCGGTTGTACTACGCGGGCCGATATTATATCGAAATCCCCTGGAGAGATGTGTATCATTGCAGCGCCAGTCTGGCGCGCTTTATTGGAATGCCAGTCACGGAAGTAATAATTCCCCACTGCCGATCCCGAAAAAAAGACGCCCTTTTGTTTACACGCGCTGTGTCCCCATTTTTTTTTTATCTACAACGAATAAAAAAAAATGATTAACAAAAATTTACCAAAGTAAAGGTTTTTCCGGGTCTAGATATATGCATGTCACCCGCGTTATGCACGGTGGGGAAAAGTGAAAGGAGACCACCGAATATGACTGCGTTCATCGTTCGTGTCTGATAGATGGATATACGTTGAATTTAGAGGAAAAATTATAGATACCTTTTTTGTTGTAAATTAAATTTGAAAACTTTTTGTATTCATACTTTTTTTGTCTAGGACTAATAGTTTAGGAGTTATTTCGTTTGGAGTCGCGGAGAAAACAGTTTAGAAGAGTTATTTATGCATATATCTATCGAATTGTTAGTTTTAATGAAAAATTGTTTATTATAAAATTTATAGAAGGTCGAATGGCTAATATTTTTTATCTAAAACTTTTTTTCCTACAGGCCACTCATTCCGAGTTGAATACATTTGATGTTTTTTTAAGTAGAATAACCTGTGTTGGGTCAGCCAAAAAGAGTTTTTTTAGTTTTTTATGATGAAATCAGTTTTAAATTGTAAATTCAGTAATATTTGATGTAGAACCAGTAAATTTTGTAATGTTTAATGATGAAAAATAAAATTTTTTCTTATTAAAAAATTTTCAAAGTGATACCCCTTGGTTATTCTAGAATTTTCATAAATTTTTCTATTTTTTACCCATAATTTGAGAAATAAGCAAAATATCAAAAAATGTCATAAGAGTTGATAGATAGAGAATTTTATTATATACAAAAAATATAGAATAAATTTTTTTGAAATTATGTCCTGTTTGCGAGATATTTTGAAAAATCAAAATTTTCAAAAAACAGTAATATCTCAAAAACTACAAAAAACTCAAAAAATTTTTTTTTTCGCATCCAAACGTGTCAGAAATCACTCTAAAACAATATCACAAGAATTATCCTCAATTATTATTAACTTTGAGGCTTAAAAAAATTTTTATTTAATGTATGTAAACGATAACAATTTTTTTACTGTTTGCACAATCATCGGAATTTAATTCCTTATCAAAAAATCAACCTGCGTGTATTTTATCAATTGATCGGAATGCTGTGACAGCTTGAAATTTGGACAGAGTAAGATAAAATCACAATAATTAACCGTAAAAAAAGAGAAAGAAAAATGCCGAGTAATGCCGTGACGACGTTTGATGAGAAAATGCGTGGTCAAACACGATAGAACGAGGAACAGGACGAGAAAACGGCGCTAATACGCGGTGACGTCACGCACCGGAAACGGGTCGCACATGTGAGTATGGTGATCTACTTACGGCAACGACGGAAAAAGAAACCAATCGACGTTTCACCGCTTGTCGGCGTGTGTGTGTGTGGCCAGTGCGCAAACAACAAAAATATATATACATATGAGGATAGTGAAAGAGAAAAAACGTGAAAAGAAACTTTCTAAAAAATCCTCTTTGGGTTGATGACCCAGCGCGAGATTTAACGCGAGGTCATAAATATTTGCACGCAAGGAAAAAAATTCTCTTCGGGTTAGTGGGTCAGCCGTGGACACGCGGCATCAGATGAGAGTATAGAGAAGAATTAGATTTAAGCCTTGATAATATATTTTCTGATGTATGATTATAGTATTATTATGTGATGTGTGTACTTGAGAATAGTTATAATAAAAAAAAAAAAAAAAAATCTCAATGAAATCGTTGGGTGCAGCGACGACAAGCGAATAGTGCACACACGTGTGCTGTGGGAAAAAGGCATGAATAAGCCTGACGGAGTCTGTGAGTGTATACGCGGTGTGGGATTCATTCTTAAATCGACAAGGATAGTGTGCGAGAAATTTTTCAATGGTTGCTGCGTAATTCTCACGATCGAAAAATAGACTCGAATTTTTTTGTATACCTTATTCAAAAAACTGTACCATAATCAGCATTTATTATAATTATTTTAAAAATAACAAAAAAAAAATAATTTAAAATTTGAAAAAAAAAAAAACAAATATAAAAATTCCAAATTCATAAAAAATTGAATTGAATTGAAATATAAAAAAAAATCATTTACAAAATTGTTTAGCCCCCGAAATCTAATGATTTCTAATGAAATTAATTAAAAAATTCAAAAAAATGATCTTAGTGTGGATTTAAGAAGGAAATAAATTTCCAATATAAATCAGTGACTATAATAACACTTTTGGTGGGCATTTGCAGAAGGTATAGTAAAGCAAAGATCAAAAGGGACACGATATATATCCCACGGACCCTATTAGTTATAGCAACCGCAGGGTTTTAATCACTATTCTGAATGTGCATAGTATTGTTCGCGAGAGCAGACAAAAGCGGGCATTCATCTGCAAGCAATTATAGAGAATAAGTTTATCGATTGGGCAGCCTTGGCTGCAAGTACGGCTTTTAGGTGGTGCATTTATGTGGGGCATTGTGCGAGGAAGCAATTGATATAAATCAAGTGATGAAACGGAGGCAAGGGCATTTAAAAGCCTGGTGCGCGGAAGAGACAGCGCGCGCGATCAGAGTTGATGAAACTGACACGAGGAATGCGACGTGAATGAGCACCACTGCACCTCTGCGAATAGTTCCCACGCTCCTCTCTGCGCGCATCGTCATATAATATATCGCGCCTATGCTAGATATGTCCTGTCAACAGCTAAACAACTTCTTGGCCCATCGACGGCCGATGATTGGTCTACTGCGGCCACTAGTACATATCGTCAACTTATCCGATAAACTTGCAGTCTTTCAACCCGCGCGATAGGACAATAAATTATCTGCGCACCAGTAGCGGCGTATTCTAGTACGAGAAACAAGAGTTCAAAGGATGTAGAGCTTGAATCTGGCGAAAAACAACTTCCTCTCAGATACTCCGGAAGAAGTTTTGACTTTTGTATTTAGAGTCTATATATGCTCTTGCAAGCCGGAAGACGCAGTCTTTCCACTCTCGAATGATAAATAAATAAACAAATTTATGTGAAAAGAAACAGAAAAAATTTCGAGTTGAATATTTTTAAATATTATTAATTGAATTTGTATTTTTTCTTCTAGGCTAATAAAAAAAACAAACAAATAAACTTTTATTTTTGTTCTCAAAACAACTCAAAAAACCTTAAAAATGCAATATTTTGAATTTTTCAACACTTCAAAATAAAAATAAAAATAAAACCAAAATGAAAAACCAATTAATATTATCAAAAAATCGAAAAAAAAAAAAAAAATACGAAATAAAATGTCAATATCCTTTAAAAAATAATAAAATTCCAAGAGGACGCAAGCATATATAAACGCGGAGTTTCCGGCGCGAGAACGGTAACGAGTGACGTCACACGACGGCATCAGAAAACAGCTGGCCGCATTCCACGATAATTGTTTTGCATAATCGCGCGATGTACAGCAGCACAGGAGTAGAATACAAAGTCTGACGATGAGTAATGGCGACGGTAGAATAAGCCAGAGAGAGAGTTGAGTGTGGGAATACCAAGTGGACATAGAACTGAAAAAGAGGCCGAGAATGTGTGTGTGGGTCGTTGATATCTCAGAGAACAGAGCCGCAAGATATCCAACACATATAAAAAGCTCATGTCCCGCGCGCGAGATGGACGACAATAATTTTACAGGGAGGCTTTTAAACTTTAAAGAGACGCCAGATGCGTCTAGGCCATAGGTTCTCATGCGAAAAAGGCGAAAAAAAGTAAATATCGCACGTCATTTCCTGACACGTCGACAAGAAGTTGACCGGTCGCGACGGGGTGGCCATGCACGGCAACGGGTGGCAAATAACGAGACATCACGGAAGAGTTTACGCCGTATAAGGGCTCGTTTAGCTGCGCCACCGATCATCCGCGCGCGCGCACACACAACCAGTCGTGATATTTTTATCCGTCACTGATCGGACTTTATATGTCCTGTCATTTGTTCCTATCGGATTCACATCCAAAAGCGCGATGGATTCCCACGCGTATATTTTCTCGCAGGACTACCACTATATACAGACTGTACAACACATATCGCGGGCGCATGATGTGTGTCGTATAACGCGCGCATGAGCCACAGAGTTGTCACGTGACGCGCACTGCCGCACAATAGTTCATGTATGCTCTCTCATGCGCCAGACGTGCGGACTGTATCCGCGCGACGCTGTGCGAGACGCCCGTGGAATGTCCAGCTCATTCGTGGAAATTTTAGACTGGAAAATACGCGAGGAATTTTATTTTTGCCACGAGCATCATCATCGTTGAACGCTTCAACGCACAAAAAATTTCAATTATTTCTTCGCGTTTTTTTTTTTTGACGTCCTGTTGAATCACTTTTTTCTAAGAACATGGGGAATTTTGAAAGATGATTATAAATAAACGAATTTTCTAATCGCACATCTGAAGCCTAAAAGGTTGTTTCGCCAAAAAAATTCAGACTTTGTTACTTGCTAATATGGTAATATATAGGAATCCAATTTCTATCTTCAATAGTTTTTAAGTTATGTTGATTTAAAAGAACAAGAAAATTAGTCCTGCAGGCTCTTTAGCTTTAAAGATATTTTTAGAGTATTTTATTTTGAATTTTGAAAATGATTAAATTCCAAAATTTCACGCTTATGAAAACTAACTTATAAATTTTGCCTACTCGAAGAAAATCTTTTTTCTCCCAACTAATCTCAACTAATCTCAAAATATCGACAAAAAAAGGTGATTTTACTCAAGAAAGGAAACCCAACTATTTTCGAAAGTAATTTTTTTTTATCCTCTGATGCTTCTACCGCACATTTTTCAGCACATTCTTGTCATACGACTATATATATACATCCGACATTATTACATGATTTTCATTGAGAATGTGCAAAGTGAGCTGTAATACACCACAGCCACATACAAAGAGAGATAAACTTTGGTGTATAGTTACTCTACCTAGAATCGCCTGCAGCGCAGTAGACCGTTCCGTCGCCGCGGAGACCTTAATGACGTCATTATTATTAATTAGAATCCTAGCAAGTTTGCACGCGCGCGAGTGTAGGTAAATCTTCACCAAACATTGTATTACATTTCAGCCACGTTTCTACAACCGTGAATTTTTTTTCTCCAAAACAATAACCCTCACCCAAGCCTGTATAATTAAATGAATTAACTCTAATTAAACTAACAAAAAACCACTAAAAATACCAATCTCCCATCACCTTTCAACACATTCTCATTCAAAAGTCTATAAAAAAAATGTATTGCAGTCAATAAAATAAAAAAATAATCACGAACAAAACTCTCCATCGGTTTAACAGTATCTAAAACATCAAAAAAAAAATTTTTTTTGAATGATAAATAATTTATTCAGTTGCCAAAAATTAGCAATGAATCAATTGACTACTGATGAGCCATAGTTACCATCACAAAAATAGATCACAGAGGCAGCAAAAATTTTTTTCTCATCTTTTTTTGAAACCTATATTTATATAATGTATATTCGAAAATTTATAGTTCTTATCTATTTAATCATATGCTGATACATTTACACTTGTGTCTTTGCCTCGTGTGTACTCCGTACGTTCACCTTTCTCTGTTATGTATAGTACGCTACTCTATCCGCAAGTGTCGCCTGTGCATTGATAAAAGAAATGACGAAATGGTAAAAAAATCTGTGAAATATCCCCTCCCCCTCTACCCCTGCCCCTACACATCATCCACCGAGAAATATAAATTTAATTCATCATCATCATCATCATGATCATCATCAACGCCTCAGTTCATTGACCTATCATCAGACCGAAAAAAGACGCTCAATCACGTAGAATAAATTGGAACACCTTTCAGTCAAAAAAATGTAAATGGAAAATTTTTTCACATCAGCATGAATGAAAGTTTATAATTTGTGTACACAAAAGATAACTCATTAATTACACATTCATCAGCATTGTTTCGTTTTTTTTTCTTACACGCGAATTATGTGTGTGCAATGTTTGGCTGATCATGTCTCGATATCGGGGCCAAAAAGTCTTGGTCTTTGCTCCTTCATCATCGCCATTCAAAGATCTCTTCGCGTATAGCTCACGCACGCGCAGTAGTTGGCGTAAAGGATGCGCGCGCACGTGCGCGTGTCATGTCGAATTTACGTGGTGTAAGGGCCTCAAATACAATTTTTTTTTCCTCATTTTCATATTAAAATCAACAATCAAACTTGAAAAAAAAAAAATCCTAAAATACACATTTTTAACACACAATGAGCCAAGTAATTCACGATTTGATAAAACCCCTTTTTTTGATGCTCCAAAAAAAAATCGACCGTCGCGCACGATGCTCAAGTTTATCCAACAGGTTTTTTTTCGATCAACGTCAAAATCATATGGCAATTCATTAGAATAATAAAATATAGAAATCTTGATTGAAATATGTTACACATTGTTTTCCGTCATTGCTGACCTTGAAAACATACCTTGTTACTTGATCTCCGCCTCCACTTCCGGCCTTCTCACTACAATGTCCAACACACTCCACTCATACCGAATTCCCGACAATTAAAATCAAATAAAAATTCACCCATATCAAAACTATAAAAAAAATTCCGAATACAAAAAAAAACCGACACTGAACAATTTTTTTGTTTACTATGGAAAATGAAGAAAAATAAAATGTATAAACAGAGATTTAAAAAATGTTTAAATTGGATAATTAAAGTGTGGAAATGATGATTTTAAAATGAGTGAAAAAGGGCGAACGAGATACCTTTGATGCACGGTCGGCTGGCGGCCGAGGACTGAGTATAGGCTAGCCGTGCGCTGGCTATCCCCTCTTTCCTGGCACCTTCACGACTTCGCGACAGTGCGGGCTAGGAGTGGGAGGGGTGGAGCGACGCATAGAGGTGGAAACTCGAGGACCGAGACCGTGTAACGCCGCAGCAGCGTCGAAGGACGCCGTTGGAATTCCGTTTTTCATGTGTGTTCGTAAAAGAGAGAGAATAATCGAGCAGTGTATGCGTATGTTAAAGCCCTTGTTTACATTATTATAAGGCGGATCTATTGCCGAAAACAGCCGTCAGTAAGTCGGGAAAAATGTTACAAGTATTAGAAAAATTTTCCGTTGCGTTCTAGGCAGCGCCATCTCGTGGCGTGCGCGTGTAATGGCCGCATGCGAAGAGGGGACGTCCAATGAAATCACTTCAAACGCTTGTAATATTTATTTATTTTTTCCATCTTCACAATTCTATATGAAATATTGTCCCGGTAATTTTTATTATCCATCTCAACTCTCTGAATTATTGGAAAAAAATTGGAAAAAAAATTTTTTTTTTCGTACAAATTGACGCTTGAAGTTATATTTCTTCAGAGCCCGTAGTGGCCTTTGCTTCGAACCACTTTGCGCATTGAGCAACGCGTTTGTGCGTCATTGGTTTACAACTATTGATAATGCCAATTCGCGGTGATAACCGTGATTGTCTTGGCGCCACTTCAAAGACACCGAAAATAATGTTGGCGGAATGATACACATGCGTGATTGCGGTAAGTTATTTTTTCTCATGTATATTGAGGCGATAGAAATGAATTAAATTGACTTTACGATTGAGATAATTTACGCGCTTTTTGTTATACGATTGAAATGTTAATTCTTTGATGTTTATAGTTATTATCCGCACATGAGGGCCAAGAAATTTCTAAAATTCGTGCACTTTTCCAGTGTGACCTTCGGATAAATCTATTGCGCACTTTTCCAATGAGGAAAAAATTATTTTCTCATGTGATGAATCATTGTGTTCTAATGAATTATTCTAATAAAAATCCCCTGTTGGGAATTTAATTTGTAACTTTTTTTTTGATCGAAACTCAATTTTTGCCATGCATTATAACTAAATAATTTCATTTGATATATATAAGTGCACTTGTATGAAATTAAATAAAATAAAATTTGGATATCTTTATCTCTAACGGATGTAAACAAATTGAATTGACACTGAGAGTTAAAAAATTGAATTGAATAGTGATCTGAAAGCGTGAAAAATGGCAAACACGTCAATATACAATGTTATCCTTGACCTTCACGTGAATGTTTTATCTCGCGAGAGACTGAGCTCTCCTGAGATATGTATCAGGGAAGTGTGTGGTATATAAAACCACCTTGTTATAAAACGCTAGGCTATAAGAAAATTCATAGATTCGTTACTATATATATAATAAATGTCGGCTAACCACAGTGTAACACCCCAAACACATCAGATTGACCCTGAATACTCACTGCATTATTTATAAACCCCGTAAAGGAAAAAAATTCATTCATCTCTAAGATATCACCATAGATTTTTAAATACTAAATCTCCAAAGAAAAAAAATATATCATCACTTTACCCCTCCCCGCTTCCCCATCAAAACTCGAAAAACATTGAATTAAAAAAAAACTGTTATTTGTTATAATTCACAACAAAAATTTTTTACTCGATTTTTCCAACCTTTAAAGAATTTTAATGTTATTATTAATTTTTTTTTTAGGATTTTAAAAAATTCAATAAAACATAAAAAATTTTTTTTTACATTTTTAAATATGTAACTCGCCAACTTAATTGTTAATTTTTTGTTTGATAAAAATTTTTTAATAATAAAAAAAATGTAGTTTTAGAATTTTTGCGATATAATTAAAATAAAAAAAAATTAAATAACATCCGGTTTAGCCATCTCCCCTAAATAATAAACCGATAAATACTATCAGACATTGATAATATATAGATGGAGTGAAACAAAACAATTTTTACTATCCAGAGAGAGAGAGAGCAGGGCAATTTTTTGCCCCTTGAGCCATTGAGAAGTGGAATATAACATATATACATAAAAGCGATGGATAGCGCATGTATATCACGAGATACTCGGGTTTAATTGAATCCGAGTTTCGATTACGTATCGCGCACAGAGTCGAGAAAATTGTAGAATATGTGTAGCGTATATAAATGTAAGTTGCAGTATAGAGTGGGATTCTACATAGCTATTACGGTATCACACGAAACTGGCGACTACAGTGTGGATGTCTCGGACTAATACATGCGATAACTAACCTCGTGCACGTATAGTATTAATGCAAAAACGTGCTACGGACTGCGGTAATGGCCATAACGAATCAGATTTGTCGATTGCAATTCTGCATGCAAGCGTTTGAAGCCTTTTGCATACAAGGAAACTCAAGAACACCGCGCAAATTAATTTGCCAGCTTCGACGTCGCGTCTGACTACGAATTTTGATGCGAATACAAGTGAGAGAGAGACACATAGGAGGGGATTATGTCGACCACCCCGCGACGACACGTCTCGAAATATCGCAGACGAATAAAATGGTCGTGCAGGCGTCGCCGGCGCATGAAAATAGAAAATCGAAAATGGATTTAGAAATAGAGCAACGGATGCGAGACACAGACATCATTACCACGACAAAATATATATACATATGTATATAAAATATAATAATAAAAAAAAGTTTTTATTTAAGATATATATTTGTCTCATGATGACGTATTTTGAGAAATAAGAGCAGAAATTTCGGTAAAATTCGCTTGCATCCGGCTGATAAAACTTGCAATATCCGCTGACAGTTCATTAGTTCATGAAAGTCTCAATATATTCAGATATTAAATTCATCGATAATAAATTTTAATATCAATAATATGCGTATAACCAAACAAACGTAACATCAAAAGTGTTAAAAAAATTTTACATGCAAATATCCTTGATAAGGATGCGACAAATTTTGATAAGAACCTTTTTTATAGCTAACAAAATTCTCTACAAAAAAGGTCACCTGATAAAAATTTCTATCATCAATATTTTTCAATATATTTTAATTTAAAACAGCAACCTAATTTTTATATCTGCTCTTTTGACTCTAGACACGGCAAAAAAATTTTTTTTTTAATTCCAACTTGTCTCAATTCAAATTTTCGTCAATCTAAGTTTACTTTAGACGATGAAAATGTTACGAAAACAATTTTTTTTTTCAAGCCTAATGACTGTTTTTAAACCCCGGATTTTCATCAAAAAAACTTTAAAAAAATTCAATCCATGCAAAGTTTGATTTTTTTTTTTTTTTGCCAATCAGATGCAGTAATACGAAAAGTAAAACCAAAATAGGACTCAAAAAATTAAGAATAAAAACTAACAATCAATAAACATTGACAAACAACCGAAAAAAATCAAAAAGTAAAATCAACGACATAAAATCCGCTAAAAAATTTTTCGAGGCCTTGAAAAACCTTTTAATATTATTTTTACTGTTTGAGGAAATTAAATACCAGTAAAAATAATTTTAAAAAAATTTTTAAACTAGTGAAAAAAGCACCGGGAGACATGCAGTTGTAAACGCACGTGTGCAGAGAGCAAGAGGTCGATGTCCCTCAATAATTCGTATAGCCTAAAATCAAAGGTAAAAGTCACATATGTACGTATATGTGGGGCTATAGTTCGATTTAATTGAACGATGAATAATGCACGATGCATCGTTGCGATTAGAGGGCACCCTGTAGATGGCGAGACGGAGTTTATACTTCCTCAAATGCAGTATCCTGCCGGATAAGTGTTGACCGGGAAACGCTAATGCGGAAGCGTCGACGATCTACAGGAGGAAGGGACAATACTTGCCGTGCCGGCGACTTCCTTCCTCCGTATAGTCGCGTATATGAAACAGCCGAGTAGACGCGCGCGAGAGTAGTATTATGCTAGTATAGCGCGCGCTCTTTCCCTCTTGCACGACTCTCTGCATGCCGTGTGCTATTACAGACACACAGGCGACGTGTCAGCACACATTCGACGCGCTCGCGCCAGTAGTGGTTTCATTCATAAAACCCAACTGAGTATTGCGCGTCCATGTGCGCGAAAACCGTACGTGCAGAGCAGAGACAAATTCTCTCATTGCTTTACAGTTGTTGTTCCAGGCGTTCTCTAGCATTTTTAACTCTATCAATAAATTTCTATCAATTAAATTCCTCATTTTCATCGCGTTATACAAGTTTTTTTCTCAGCCTGTTGTTATAAAAAAATCAAAAATATGTATCCAGTTCATAATATAAAAAAAATTGTCATAAATCTGTTGAATCGTTACTATAGAGTTCTCTATATCCCCTTACTAATTTTCATTGATTATCATAACGTTCAGAATGTTGAAAAAAAAATTCAATTATACCTTTTCCACGACACTATATTGACACGTATAAAATTAGCGTTTTTTCTGCGATCTAATTAACAAAAATCACGAATAAATTTTTTTTTTTTTTTTTTCGATAAAAAAATAAAATAGAATTAATAACGTGAATCTTGAATTTGAAAGGACGCTGACCCTCGATCCCTGGGCGGAACTCTTTCACTTCCGGTGCTGTTCCGCGCAGCTATTTCTGTATATAAGACCATACACAGTGCGAGAGTCTTTGCGCGAAGGGCAATGCACGTGTGCGCTCAACGCTAAATGCAATCGACGTCAGAGTACCCCGCAATATCCCCTCATCGTCTCTATACAGATATCTACTTCGCCATGCATCATCGACTCCAAAGGATAATGTCCATCATAATGCAATTGAATTATTGTAAATTATATATGAAGTTATCTTTTCACAACTCGACACACATTATACTTTGTGAGATAAATTAATTACTTAGCACACTGCTGTATATATTTACCATCATCATCATGAGAGCATGCTCTTGAACTCGACGAGTTTATCCGCACAACTAATTAAAATTTATTTATTTATTTATTTTAATCGGCCTAAATTAATCGTCAAATAAATTATTCTTTGGCGCTTGAATACATTCGATAAATACCTATCGAGACACGATGGATTGCCCTTTATGGAATGTCGCACAGACTTTCGGTGAACGACAGTAAAAACTGATGAAGACCGCGACGGATGATGGAAAGGAATATTACATATAAGGACATCAGACGACAATGGAAATTTTTTTCATTCCTTCACGATAAGGAATTTTAAGCGATTCAAGACTTTTAGATTAATTCAATTTTTTTTTCAACACACAGCAATTATAGTAATAAACTATATAAAATCTGCGTGGGCTACAGAAAATATCTATAACTTGATTGAAAAAAAAAAAAATTGAATACATGATAATAAAAATTTCAAATTTAAGCAAGACATAAAAGTTTCAAACTCACGTATGAAAAGCAGTTGTTCATCATATGTGGCTTCTGAAAATCCTTGTGTGCAATGAATTTTCCTCGAATTCAGTCCATTAGTTCTCCTACGAATTCGTTGGAGGGACTTTTGTACAGCTGAGGCAAAAGGCGCTTACACCAAGCTCAGAAAAAAAAATAAAAATAAAAAAAACAACAACAATTGAATCTGTGTTTTGCTACGTCCATTCCAGCCAACGTATATATATCCGCCCTGCCCCCTCGAAAGCCTTTACTGCAGCCCTTCTGTCGCGCGTCAGTGGACGGCAATTGGCTACTTCCTACGATTTCCGCTTTTCGCCTGTGATTATATCTGTGTGGTAAAGATAGCGGTCGAGAAAGCGCGTCTTTTCAATATAGCATTGTATGCTGTTGGGATGCGACAGAACTGAATAAATCGCCGTATGGCATCAGACTCTATAAAGCAAGCGCGGAATGTCATGAAACGTAAAAAAAAAATATTGAAAGGTACCGAGGTAGAGAGGTGGTCGTCCTGACCCCACGGCGTTGCAGCGACGATTACGTAATCACCGTCGGCGTGACATACCGCAGAGGGCCGCACACCGCGTGGCCCAAGAAAAAAAAACCCGAGGGCAACGTCCAGGGGTGGATCACTGTTGGCACGAGCCACGAGCATTCTCGTTGTCGTCGTCGTCGTCTCTGTTCAATGTACGCGCACTACTCTCCTTTCTCTTGGCTCAGCCTCGAAATAAAACGCGTAGATGTCGATGCACCGAGGGTGATGTAAGGCCACACTATACAGTCTCATACAAAGTTGCCCACCATGTCTAGAAAACTGGTATATGATAAATATGGTCTCCTACTTTACAAATTTCAGCTTGAAAAAAAAAAAATATATTGAAATTTGGTTAAAGTTTAACATGCATCGTCCTAGGCGACAGTTTTTTAAAAATAAAAACAAAATTCTTCATATGATATATGACCTAGGATAACGAATTTATAAAAAAATATATTGAAATTTTATCCGGGGACCTTGATATTAAAACTTTTGATCTTAAAAAAATCCCCATTATATCATGCAAATCAAGAACAAATTTGTAAAATAAATTTTAAAAAATTTTTGTGCCTCAAGTTTTTGTTGTATACTTTATCTCTTGATTATAGAAATCCTCTGTCGAATAGAATACAATTTTTCAGTTTAATTAAATTATTTTCAAATTGTCACAAGGCGAAATTTCGGTATTTTTTTAATTACTATAAATAATTCGTGGCATTAATAAAAAAGAAAAAGCTTATTTTCATGATTTAAATGTGGAGAAAAAATTATTTCAGTAAAAAAAAAAAACTTTATTATAATTAAGGAGTGTACGTAGAAAGGTTAAATTACCCTCCAAAAAATATCGAGGTCTCTGCGGCAAATAAAAAAAAAAAGAGCGATTAAATAAAAACTTGACACATAAAAATTCATTAAATGCTGTACCAAGCAAAAAAAAAAGCCCAGGATTTTTATTGACAAGAAAAAATAAAATGTTGTAAGCACAACCCATAAATAATTAATATTTCATCAATCACCAATAATTAACTCACATGCACAAGGCTACTACACCCTCAGTGCTTAAATCTTGGAGACAAAAAACAGTCATTTTTAAAAATAATTTTCATCAATAAATCTCGAGAAAATTAATTTCTTTTCGTTTTTTTTTTTTTTTTAATACTACCCACACCGGACAACACTTCATCGACCGGACCACGTCTCCGGGGTTGTTATCTGCCGCGATATAGCGGCGAAATAACAGTAATTACGTACAAGTGACCCTGCATTCTCCGATCGTTCGCGTAACGCGATGAAAAAAGGCACCGAACGCCCCGAAGTGCATCGGGTGACTGCTGCACGTTGAGCCACGAGTCTGTGGACTTTTCTATCCACCCCACCCAACCTCCCTGCAGTCCCAACATCCCTTGACGAGATTTTTTTACTGCCATTCCCTCTGTCGCATCACTACAAGTCCGGTTCACAACAAGAGTCCACGACTTTCATCAAAAAAAAAAAAGCTGAAATTACTGGACGGAAGGTCCAATAAAATGTGACTTTTTTACTCCTCGGAATTTCATTGGTGTTAAAAAAGAATTTTTTTTTTTTTTGATACTCAATTTTTTTACCCGAATGTTATATGGATTTAGGCTCTGTTTACTCACGCGCTGTCATAAAATTCACCTCTTTCAGATTTTTCCTCTATTTTCTCCGATATTGCGTCATTTTCCTCTCTGCCCGGCCGCGATATTTACCGATCTTCACAGGGTAGCAATCTGCCGACACTCTAAATTAAAAAAATCATACAATTAATTAATTATTTTTAAATATATAATCAAATTTTATTTGACAATAAAGAATGTGGGATTTCATAAATTAAATAACCGTTCATAGGTATATAAATATATGGAAAAAATTACGATTATATCGAACAAAAAATATTTTTTTAATTATTTAAACTTTAATAATGGTTTATCAAAGCTTAAAAACCCTTTTAACTCTATCTAAGAAGATTCTGTTGGTGATTTTTAAGTTAAAAAAATTTAATTTAATCATTCAAATATTTAAAAACGATAAAATAATAGATCATACAATTTTAATTATTTTTCATTTTCCATACAACCACAATTCTCCAGCTTGAAAAGTTAATTTAAAAATTATTATTTCAAGATTTCAAGGTTTTAAGTGAAATAATTTCATATATGATAGTACTCTCAATTTTTTCCAATGCTATTTCAACTCATAATTCACGCTAGAATCCCCTTAATAACTTTTAATAAAAGTATTCATCACTTGTTTTCAAGTTTAAAAATTTTTTTAAACATCCAATTAATCTAAAATTAAAAATAAAAACTGATCCAATCTATACCCATCACCTTAAATTCTATACTTTTTTTATACATATAAATTTTTCGTGCATTTATTACACATCTATAATTTTTTTGTTTTATCAATTGACCTATAAAAAATCGTTCAATCGATCGTAATTACAAATTCTACATTGGTTTAATATAAACCAAATGCACAAAAGGCATTTTTTCAAATGCATCATTTTATGAATTTACACGACTAATCGTTTTGTCTCGTCAAATATATGAAAATAGAAATTTTTTTAAAATAGATCTAAATGATCTATGCAAAAAATCATATTATAGTGTATAATAATGTATCGATAGCTAAAAAAATTTTAATTGAGTGAACTCAATAAGTGTAAGTCATTCAAAATTAATTTACGTCGTTATAAATTGACTCTAGAGTTAAATTGAACGATACATCAGGTATAGTATAGGATGCGCTTGAGTGCATCAAGAAGAGATCGATCGGTGTGAACGAGCAAAATATAATCCATGTTGCACTTTTAGATTAATCTTAAAAATTCCTATAGATGAAGTATTGCATCACGTAGGCTCATTATCACAAGCACTAACTACCCTCAACGTTCAAAGATGCATTTTTTAAATGAGTACACTCAATTAATAAGTAACGTCAACCTTTCAAACATGAAAATGAATCACCAGAGAAACCAAACAAAAAAAAACATTGCACTCACGGACAATCACAGCTGTAATGCACAATAAAAAAATTTTTTTCTTCGTCAAACATTTACGTAGATGATGGTAGACAGTCAAAATACTGTTATTTCACATCGTCAACGTTGATCCTGACTCCTAACCAAGTCCAACGTCCAGGGACATCATTACCAAGAAACCAACCATTGCACCCCAACTGGCCAATTTTCCATTGCCACTGTAAAAAAAAGGGAAAAAATTTTTTTTATTCAAACGGTTCTATCGACTAAAAATAGATAATGCTCGAAACAATAGAAAATAATAATCATTAAGATCGCAAATCCCTAAGAAAAAATGTTTTTTGAATTCAATGGATAAATCTTAACTGCTAATAAATTAAGCAAAGCGATTGTAAAAACTCTTATAGGTATATGTTGCGAAATATTTGCAAAAGAAAGTGACTGCAGAGTATATTCCATTTTACCCCGAGACTCCCTAAAAAAGGCAATAAAAACCGGAGGCCACAAAGGAGCAGAAAGGAGTACAATTTCGAAAGGATGTAGAATCAATTCGTTGTCTGATTTATCTCTCTTTCACTACCGACTCAGGACAAACCTTAAATCACTCGTCGGCAAGATTTTATCGACCTGATGGCAAGGCGAGGAAGTGCCACGTTGCGAACAACATCGAAGAGGATAGCCTGGCAAGAGGATTCTCTCTGTTCATATCTTATATACCAAACAAAACATTTCACAACTACCCAAATTTTTCTTTTACACCCATATTCATCCTCAAAAATATCCCGGATATTATACAAAAATTTGCAAATAATCAACACAATTTATCGATTGAAATAATAATTAGTTACTTCTGAATAAAAAAAAATATATTCCATATATGGGTATACGCGGGATACAAATATCCCATTTTTTTATATTCCATATATTTAAAGTGATTAAATGACAATATTAAAAATATCTATCCTTGTTAAATTATTTGGTTGGTTAAATTTAATCAGAACCGAAAAAAAAAACAATTTCATTGTAATGAATGTTTAATTATTTTTTTACGTGATATAAATCGGAATTTTGATAATTTTTGAATTATGTAAATAAATACTTGAAAACGATTGGAGGACGTTTCTACACACTGTAGAAAAACGAATCCGGTGGAGATTATTTTTTAATCATAATTTATTAATTAATGACATAAATAGTTGAAAATGATTGGATGACGTTTCTACACACTGTAGAAAAACGAATCCGGTGGAGATTATTTTTTATATCGATTTAAAAGAATTTTCTATTTTTAGGGGTGTTCTACCCGCGTGGAATTTTGCTAATTTTTTTAATAATTGTGCGTGAATCTATTTGATGAATCTACTGACTTTTTCGTATCAAGAAGTTCGAAATACATCGAATGGCATAAGTAGGTTCAATTTTCGTTCTATTCTCGGTCAGTTAGGGATGTTCCACCCCCGTGGGATTGTCATAATTTATTAATTAATGACATAAATAGTTGAAAATGATTGGATGACGTTTCTACAACTATTCTCGGTCAGTTAGGGATGTTCCACCCCCGTGGGATTGTCATAATTTATTAATTAATGACATAAATAGTTGAAAATGATTGGATGACGTTTCTACACACTGTAGAAAAACGAATCCGGTGGAGATTATTTTTTATATCGATTTAAATGAATGTTCTATTTTTAGGGGTGTTCTACCCGCGTGGAATATTGATAATTTTTCAATTATGTAAATAAATAGTTGAAAACGAGTAAAGGACGTTTCTACACACAAGAAAAACGAATCCGGTGGAGATTATTTTTTATATCGATTTAAATGAATTTTCTATTTTTAGGGGTGTTCTACCCGCGTGGAATATTGATAATTTTTCAATTATGTAAATAAATAGTTGAAAACGAGTAAAGGACGTTTCTACACACTGTAGAAAAACGAATCCGGTGTATATTATGTTTTATATCGATTTAAATGAATTTTCCATTTTTAGGGGTGTTCTACCCGATAAAGGACGTTTCTACACACTGTAGAAAAACGAATCCGGTGTATATTATGTTTTATATCGATTTAAATGAATTTTCCATTTTTAGGGGTGTTCTACCCGCGTGGAATTTTGCTAATTTTTTAATAATTGTGCGTGAATCTATTTGATGAATCTACTGACTTTTTCGTATCAAGAAGTTCGAAATACATTTTATATCGATTTAAATGAATTTTCCATTTTTAGTGGTGTTCTACCCGCGTGGAATTTTGCTAATTTTTTAATAATTGTGCGTGAATCTATTTGATGAATCTACTGACTTTTTCGTATCAAGAAGTTCGAAATACATCGAATGGCATAAGTAGGTTCAATTTTCAGACGTTTCTACACACTGTAGAAAAACGAATCCGGTGGAGATTATTTTTTATATCGATTTAAATGAATTTTCTATTTTTAGGGGTGTTCTACCCGCGTGGAATATTGATAATTTTTCTATTATGTAAATAAATAGTGGAAAACGAGTAAAGGACGTTTCTACACACTGTAGAAAAACGAATCCGGTGTATATTATGTTTTATATCGATTTAAATGAATTTTCCATTTTTAGGGGTGTTCTACCCGCGTGGAATTTTGATAATTTTTTAATAATTGTGCGTGAATCTATCCGATGAATCTACTGACTTTTTCGTATCAAGAAGTTCGAAATACATCGAATGGCATAAGTAGGTTCAATTTTCGTTCTATTCTCGGTCAGTTAGGGATGTTCCACCCCCGTGGGATTGTCATAATTTATTAATTAATGACATAAATAGTTGAAAACGAGTAAAGGACGTTTCTACACACTGTAGAAAAACGAATCCGGTGGAGATTATTTTTTATATCGATTTAAATGAATTTTCTATTTTTAGGGGTGTTCTACCCGCGTGGAATTTTGATAATTTTTTTATTATGTAAATAAATAGTTGAAAACGATTAAAGGACGTTTCTACACACTGTAGAAAAACGAATCCGGTGGAGATTATTTTTTATATCGATTTAAATGAATTTTCTATTTTTAGGGGTGTTCTACCCGCGTGAAATATTGATAATTTTTCTATTATGTAAATAAATAGTTGAAAACGATTAAAGGACGTTTCTACACACTGTAGAAAAACGAATCCGGTGTATATTATGTTTTATATCGATTTAAATGAATTTTCCATTTTTAGGGGTGTTCTACCCGCGTGGAAT
>MVJL01005624.1:0-13078 GCA_002156465.1 Macrocentrus cingulum
TTTTTTTTTTTTAATTTTAATTTGCACTACAATCAACTACAATGCTTGTGGATCAATAATATGCAGAATGAGATTTTTTCCAATGTTTAAATTACCGTTCAGAGCCTTATTTATAAAAATTCTCAGTATACCCTCATAACTACATTCATAAAAATTATACTACAATTAACTACAATGATTGTAGTTATGTACTAGAAAGGTTTTATAACCAATTTTTAAAAAAAGCCGTGTCAGATACAAAAAAAATATTTTTTTTTCTTAAAAAAAATTTTTTTCAATTTATATTTGTACTACAATTAACTACAATGATTGTAGCTTGGTTATATAGCAAAAGAATTTTTTTCCTACTTAAATTATTGTGTGGCGCATTATTAAGAAAAATTCTGACTCTACCTTTGGAACTACAATCAAATGAGTTGAACTACAATCATCTACATTGATTGTAGTTTATAAAACCATAGAAAATTATTTTTTTACGCGAAGTCGGGTGCCAGGTTCACGGAGCTGAAAAACGGGGACTTTGTCCCGCGCAGCAGGAGGAAAGTCGTCGCTTTCGGCGCAGTAGTGAGAAAAAACAGTTTTTTTTTTTGAAAATGTGTGTATCATGAGGCGTGGTACTTTTGTGTACATAGCGTGATGAACATAACGTGATGAAAGTGGGAAAAAAAATATTGTGAAAATAATTCATATAGGTATATTGTAAAATAATTTGGATTGAAAAAAAAAATCAACTAGATATCTTAGTTTGACGACAAAAAAAAAATTATATTTTGAGATATTTCTATTTGTCGTGATGAGGGAAGGAATGATCTGCAAAACTATGAATTTTCATCTGAATTTTCATCTTAGGATTTGATGTAATATCAGTGAGTTAAGTGAATAGAAAGCTACATTATGCATATATAAATATATATTTAAATGAACACATTTTCGTGTTCGTAGCACTGTGATGAAATATAAAACTTAGATTTGATATAATATAAAAAAATTGATCAGCTCGTCTTTTGAGTTAATTGAAAACGTGCTAATATTGTGTGTAAAAAAAAAAATTTGTGAAAGCCAAGCCAAAAAAAATCGAAATTCATGGGCACTCAATATTTACCAAAACTAAATAACATTTTTTTTGTTAATTCGAATTGTTACTTAATTTTTATCTTTATTTCATTTAAAGTGTCCATTTTATTTTGGAAATTCTCCACGTAATTTTGATTTGACAGTTTTGTAGAAAAAAAAATTTTTTTTTTGATAAAAAAAAATTGGCAATTTTATGAGTGAGAGAGAATTTGCGAATATTACTGTAAAGGACGTGAATTATATACTGCCATGCTTTATAAATAATTTCATGGAATAATCGCGAATTAAGAAAAACAAAAAAAAAGTATTATTTTGTGTAATTATCATTTTTTTTTTTAATTCCGCAACAATTAGGCAGATTTTTCGTTTTCTTAAATTTTTGGTTTAAAATGAAAACTTTTTGATTAAATAAAAAATGTCATCACCACGACCATTGAATTAAAAATCAAAAAAATGTATTTCAAATTATCACAATATAGATGTAAAGTAGTCTTTCAAATCTCAATAGATATTTATGATAAATTTCTCGCTGTCCCGAGTAATGTTTGGAGTATATACATATAAATATATCTTTAGGGGTTCATAATATAGTGTCCATTGTATTTTATCAAGATATACTTATTTTATTAAAGATAATGAAGGGTGCCTGCACATTTCAGATTGAAAAAAATATATATATGTATAAATAAATGAAATTATTCAGACATAGGTGTGTTGTACGAAATGATACGTTGTTTTAAATTGGGTTTACAAACATTTTCAAACTAAAAGAAATGTATACCGTTTAATCACACACGTATTGATGAATTGAATAATAATCTATATATACACATAAACGCTAATTTTGCCGAGAGCTAATGTTATCAAAGCGACAGGCATGTGTACATAGATTGCAGGATTATTTTATAAAATAAAATTATTATCATAATGAATTTTTTTTATTCTAGACTTGACAGCAAATTTGGGTGATTTTCAATTATTAAAATTAAGTATAATAATTAATTTACTTTATTAAAATAATTTCCCAATGTTTTAACAAAAAAAAATTTTTTGAAAATTCATTTATTTGGATATCTTGGAAATGATTGAGAATTTCAAAAAATGTCATAGAATTTTTTTTGTAGAAGATTTAATTTAAAATTTTTTAACTTGAGTAAATTTTTTTATTATCTTGCTTATATACCGAGTTATCGTGAAAAAACTAGAGAAGAAATAAAAGCGCACCGTTAATTTATATCTCTCATGCGGATATTTATGAGGGAAATATTGACTTGAATATTTTTAACATTATTACGAGAACAGTTCAGACTTAATATAGTCCAAGTAGTGTCTCACGCCCGTATCGGTTCCCGCCCATTCAGTATTTTCGTTAGTCACTTGTGGATCTTCTACGTGAAACCACTTAATATAGTCCAAGTAGTGTCTCACGCCCGTATCGGTTCCCGCCCATTCAGTATTTTCGTTAGTCACTTGTGGATCTTCTACGTGAAACCAAGAATATAATATATGTGCCACTGGTATGTGCTGTAATCGAGTTTACCATAAGTGCACCATATATTTGCTGCAATATTAATATAGTCCAAGTAGTGTCTCACGCCCGTATCGGTTCCCGCCCATTCAGTATTTTCGTTAGTCACTTGTGGATCTTCTACGTGAAACCGAGAATATAATATATGTGCCACTGGTATGTGCTGTAATCGAGTTTACCATAAGTGCACCATATATTTGCTGCAATCAAATTAACTATCATTATTAAAGAATATAATATATGTGCCACTGGTATGTGCTGTAATCGAGTTTACCATAAGTGCACCATATATTTGCTGCAATCAAATTAACTATCATTATTAAAAATTAGCAAAAATTCACTAACAACAAAATTTAATTTATAAAAATTTAGTAATTAAATTATTCAAATTGTTGAAAAAAAATTAACTATCATTATTAAAAATTAGCAAAAATTCACTAACAACAAAATTTAATTTATAAAAATTTAGTAATTAAATTATTCAAATTGTTGAAAAAAAATTATGTATATATTAGGAACCGCGAAATGTGGATGTTCTTTGGCTGAGCGTAATATTATGGTAAGCAGAGAACGACTTCTTTTTCAATCAAATAGTATAACATGGAAACGATATTCTGCTGGAGCCTCGTACACACCTACATCATCGTCATATAAACGTAGTTTTCCATTGAGTAAATTCTCATGGTCGTCGAAATTGAAGACGGGCAAGCATATATGGGCCGAACAAATCCGCTCCTAACAACTACACAAACATATGAAGAATACAATTTTGTTAAATTTTTGTAGTTACACGATAAAATACGGGCAAGCATATATGGGCCGAACAAATCCGCTCCTAACAACTACACAAACATATGAAGAATACAATTTTGTTAAATTTTTGTAGTTACACGATAAAATATCGGTTTATAAAACATGCTGAACGGGTGTACAATATATTTTTTTTTTCGTTAATTTTCTGATAACTGTAAATAATAACTGAAATAACAAAAAATATCATTACAGTAAAATGATAGAAAATTTAATTGTCTATTTTTTTTTTCGTTAATTTTCTGATAACTGTAAATAATAACTGAAATAACAAAAAATATCATTACAGTAAAATGATAGAAAATTTAATTGTCTACAAAAAATGTAAAATAAACTTTTGTCATATTTTTCTTATTTTTCATGATATTTTTAAAAAAATCGTAATATATCAAAAAGTTAGGTATAAAAAAATTTTATGAGACTTTCTTTCTAGGCTATTTAATTTCTTATCTTTATTAAACTTAAAAAAATATTTTATTTTAAAGAACTTTCTTTCTAGGCTATTTAATTTCTTATCTTTATTAAACTTAAAAAAATATTTTATTTTAAAGAAAGCCTAAAATCTTACATAAAATTTTGTTGTTCCTTTAAGACTCAGAAGAAGCTCTACATTCTTGGTTGGAATCCGAACCCGCTCGTTTGCGCAGACCAAAGCCTAAAATCTTACATAAAATTTTGTTGTTCCTTTAAGACTCAGAAGAAGCTCTACATTCTTGGTTGGAATCCGAACCCGCTCGTTTGCGCAGACCATCGGCGATAGTCACTAAACCACCTCCAGAAACAACCGATGATGACTGTGAGGATGGCGATAAAGTAACAGGAACTGCTGAGAAGAAGTCACTGTTACCAAACGATTTTGTAAACAAGGAACCTCCAGAAACAACCGATGATGACTGTGAGGATGGCGATAAAGTAACAGGAACTGCTGAGAAGAAGTCACTGTTACCAAACGATTTTGTAAACAAGGATTCTCTCGCTCAGAAGCTCGAAAATGTGAGGATGGCGATAAAGTAACAGGAACTGCTGAGAAGAAGTCACTGTTACCAAACGATTTTGTAAACAAGGATTCTCTCGCTCAGAAGCTCGAAAATTACCAGTCACAAGCCGTAAGTAGAAATGTATTAAAATTTATAGTATAGCCTATAGTATATCTTAAATGTAACGCTAAGTAACTAGACAACAGAAATAACGATGAGGTTAGATAATTTAATTTATCAACATCGGAATTTCGCAGCCGAAATAAAAGTATATCTTAAATGTAACGCTAAGTAACTAGACAACAGAAATAACGATGAGGTTAGATAATTTAATTTATCAACATCGGAATTTCGCAGCCGAAATAAATAATAATTAACCACATATATCGAAACCTCCTGCGCGAGATGCTCTAATATTTCAAACACACGTCTCACGAGTCAAGATTAATTTATTTATAAAACGTATTAAATAATTAACCACATATATCGAAACCTCCTGCGCGAGATGCTCTAATATTTCAAACACACGTCTCACGAGTCAAGATTAATTTATTTATAAAACGTATTTTTCCATATGTTTTCAACGATCAAACTTTGAAAATATATATATGGTTTTACTATTTGTCTATTTAGAACATTCCGGATGCTACCCAATTGGTTCTAGTTAAATGGCTAGATGGTCACATGAATACAGTTTATGCATCGATAATTCCTTCGCGGTACATTCAAGGTTTGCGTGATAAAAATACATGGTATGCAGTGGAGTTAGACGGCATCACCTTTAGTCCACCAAACGAAAAAGTGTTGAAACCCGATTACGTATACGCAGAAGCTATAGCTGGTAAGTACTGATTTTTGCTTTGTTAATTCATATATCTCTATCAGTTTGTTATCCACTTCAAGTAATATATAGTGTGTGACTAATATATGAATCCACGAGTCAAAACTTCAAGAATTTAGAGTCATTAATCATCATAAACTGAAGGCCCCAATGTATAAATATTTTCTAAATATATCCCCTCAGTATATATTATAATCGAAAAATCAAATTTCCTATATCATTTAATTTATGTAGCAATTCTCTCTATCTCGCTTAGTTACCGAAAAATCAAATTTCCTATATCATTTAATTTATGTAGCAATTCTCTCTATCTCGCTTAGTTACCGCGTAAAGAAAAAAAAAAATCAAAAAAAAAAAATTTTTTGTTACAAAAATAAAAAACAATAAATCCTACAATCTTCAGAGGTTATGCCCTTAAAATTATTTTTGTTACAAAAATAAAAAACAATAAATCCTACAATCTTCAGAGGTTATGCCCTTAAAATTTTTTTTTATATTCTAATCTCTTCAATTAACGATAGGTCATGGTTTACATTGCTATCATTTTTACAACCTGAAAAAAATTGAATTAATGGGAGAATAAAAATGAATACCAACAAGATGATTCAATTTCAGAATTTTTGTTTTTTAATCGAAGAAATGCTGAATCCTGGTCTTGGCTCTTGTAATAGTGACATCGTAAAAATGAATACCAACAAGATGATTCAATTTCAGAATTTTTGTTTTTTAATCGAAGAAATGCTGAATCCTGGTCTTGGCTCTTGTAATAGTGACATCGTGACTAACAGTTCCTATATTTAGGAAACATAATCAACTTTATTAAGAGTTCGGAAGATATTTTTATTTAAAATCACACGAATTGTAATAGTGACATCGTGACTAACAGTTCCTATATTTAGGAAACATAATCAACTTTATTAAGAGTTCGGAAGATATTTTTATTTAAAATCACACGACAAGAAAAACAAAAACTTTCAAAACGTGTACAATTTTCTTCAAGTCGTTTATATTTATTGAATATATCACAGGTTTTTTATTTAAAATCACACGACAAGAAAAACAAAAACTTTCAAAACGTGTACAATTTTCTTCAAGTCGTTTATATTTATTGAATATATCACAGGTTTTTTTGACGCTTGAAATATTTATTTATAGTTTCAGCGAGAAAAAATTCAATTTTTAAGGCTTTTAAATTGCATACACAAGAAAAATTCTTCCAATAATGGCTGGATATCTTGGGTCCTATATTAGCTTTTTTAGTGCAGATACTTTCAATTCAACGTATTTAAATTGCATACACAAGAAAAATTCTTCCAATAATGGCTGGATATCTTGGGTCCTATATTAGCTTTTTTAGTGCAGATACTTTCAATTCAACGTGAAATTCACTGTCATGTGTGTTAAATTCTTCCAATAATGGCTGGATATCTTGGGTCCTATATTAGCTTTTTTAGTGCAGATACTTTCAATTCAACGTGAAATTCACTGTCATGTGTGTTACCTGTGTCGTGAGTTTTTGGTCCTAATTTTTGTCATTTACAGATGACATTATGCCTCTCATATGTGAATTACGCCGTTCAAAATCTGAAATTGATTGCACTGTGTCGTGAGTTTTTGGTCCTAATTTTTGTCATTTACAGATGACATTATGCCTCTCATATGTGAATTACGCCGTTCAAAATCTGAAATTGATTGCTTCCAATATATTGATTTGAATTATGCGGAGCAACAGAGACAGGATACAAATCCGGCCGCAGATATAGACTCAACTGCTAATAATCAGCTTTCCCCGATCGTAAGCAGAAAAAATAGAATTATGCGGAGCAACAGAGACAGGATACAAATCCGGCCGCAGATATAGACTCAACTGCTAATAATCAGCTTTCCCCGATCGTAAGCAGAAAAAATATATATCCAAGATAATATATTCACGGAAGACCAAAGATGTGTGACGAAAAGTTTGTTGTATTTGCAGTTAGTAGGTAGAGGGAAACGGGGGAATATAAGCTGGATGAAGCCATTGAAGAAAAAATGCGTGCGTGCCCTTTGGCATCAACCTGTCTTCCCCTTCCCGACAGATTCGGTCCATCAAGAAGCAACTGGAAAAAGCCATTCACCGGTAAGAGTAAAGAGTTATATGCTGAGGGACCTATACGTATAATCCTGTCATAAAAACATCATGATGGTCACTCTGTTCGTAGGTTCATATAGAAATATATCGAATCGCGTGGCTTCTAAACTTATTGATCCGTTAAGCGAGAGACAATTTAAAATTACAATTTAATTCGTCTAGGGACGCGTTCAATCTAATGCTCTTATATAAATATTACTCTTAGACATATTCTTAAAATAAAATACAGACATAAAAAATATGCCTTCGTACAGTAAAAGAAGAAAGCCATATTCAATTATCAACAGATACCTGACATGTTCGAATCAATGGATATAAATCTACAGGGACCATCGGGTGTGAGAACCCGAGATTATGATCCGAGACTTGACGATATTCTAGAACGTATGTATACTTCGGATGTAGTTGATACATATGTAACAATTAATCTGACTATGTTTAATTGGATCTTCTGTTGCAGGATTGGCAAACGTTGAGAAAGATTTAGCTGAAACGCAAGAAACTATAAATGTCTTGAAAGCACAACGCAGTTCGTCTACGTACGCATCTTGAGAAAAACTAACTGCCATGCGTGAAGGTGAGGCAAAATAATTTATTTCATGTGTATCATAATTTTATAATAGTTATAATACGTTTAATATTATTTTTCAGATTCGTGCATCATAATTAAGAGTAACCTTTGCGTTCATATTCAAAATAATTAATCAAACAGAAAAAAACGTAGTCAATCCGTTCATGTAATAACTATGCCTTTGAGAAACAAATAAAACTTAAAGTTCTCATCTAAATACCAATTTATAGTATTTCTTACCTACATTTAATAGTGTATTGCGCAATTCATGCTTATAAAAGGGCAAAAAGTGCGGAATATCGCGATGCTCCGTGCGAGACTGAAATATGCTATTAGAATAAAAATCAATGACATTAAAACATATCCTTTTATTGAGACTATAAAAAACTTTAATATAATGATAATAGAACACACATGAAACAATTTTTTCTATACATATACTTGAGAAATATTTATCAAATGAATATTTTTATCGAAATCTAAATTATTATCATTCGCTGATTTTTAAACGTGTCACTGTCTCAGCTGGCACTGCATTTTAATTTCGTCCAGTTTTTCCTGCTCAGGTCGCCGGATGGTTACATTCAAAATTTGTTAATTAAACTTTTGAGTACGCACATGTTTTTGTTGACAGCCTCCTTACACTCTGGGTTAATTTTCCCTGACTCGTTGACTTTTGCGAATTGCGTCGAGTTGTACAATGAACCCAACCGATTGGGTTGAAAAAATTTAGAGATATAATTTGAATTATGTTTAAATAGTTCAGTTCATAAAGTTCATAAATATTAAAAAGAATATTAAATTCATTAAAACAAGAAAAAAAAGAATATTCTTAAAAAAATAACAACCTTTTAGATTCTTAACATCTCTTGCTGAAAATTCAGGTTCGTTTTCTCGCAGTTCAACCACATAATAAAAAAATTAGTTATCCAATTTATATTATTATTATTATTATTTATATTATTAATTGAGAGTTTATTTTACGTGATAATAGAAGTAATTTCTACGGCGTTGCAACTCAACTCTGAATTCAATCTCTTTTCAAAACATCTGTTAATTCACCGCGCTTCAACAACTGTCGAAATTTGCAGTCGATAGTTTAAATTATATCCGCCAGTTAGTTGTCTTACCATTTTTAAAATGGTCGAGTATGTTACTTTACTGAGTCCCGAAAAATTTACGACCCTTTATAGCATCGTTGAAATATCCGCCAGTTAGTTGTCTTACCATTTTTAAAATGGTCGAGTATGTTACTTTACTGAGTCCCGAAAAATTTACGACCCTTTATAGCATCGTTGAACGACCATCGGTCACCCTGAAAACCCGCTAAGTTCATCAAAAATAATTCAGCACGAAATATAGTGTTAAACATTTCTCCTTGCGATGGTATTTTTCTATATCCGCCAGTTAGTTGTCTTACCATTTTTAAAATGGTCGAGTATGTTACTTTACTGAGTCCCGAAAAATTTACGACCCTTTATAGCATCGTTGAAAAACCCGCTAAGTTCATCAAAAATAATTCAGCACGAAATATAGTGTTAAACATTTCTCCTTGCGATGGTATTTTTCTCAAAGTTATCTCAGAGTCAAAAACCCGCTAAGTTCATCAAAAATAATTCAGCACGAAATATAGTGTTAAACATTTCTCCTTGCGATGGTATTTTTCTCAAAGTTATCTCAGAGTCTATAGAAAACACCGCAAGATATCTGTAACCCTGGCATTGCTTTGAACTATTGGCAACGCTTGCTCAGCGGGGCGGGCGTGTACATGCCATTTAATTATATATATTTCGGGAAATGACTAACACTAACACACAAAAAAGAGTCATAGTTAACCGGTATATAAACAGCATATTCAATCTTGCTGTGATTCTTTATTTACAGCAGTAAACTGGCTACGACAATGCATCCAACTGGAGGAGTAAAACGAGCGTACAAGTTACGATTCGACAAAAATTTCAAAAGAGCTCAAGTGTCTCGCAGCACTCGATTACGGAATCAAAAGCGTTATGAATTGTTACAAAAATCAAGCACAGGTATGAATTCGACAAAAATTTCAAAAGAGCTCAAGTGTCTCGCAGCACTCGATTACGGAATCAAAAGCGTTATGAATTGTTACAAAAATCAAGCACAGGTATGACTTGACCTATCCAATTTGACAATTCTTATATAACTGATAGCATACTGTTTATGATGTAGATTCGCGTGCCCAAAATGACGCTCGAGAATTAAACGATGTGCTACCGCCAATCCCACAAATCTAAGGACAGTTTTTGAACAATCAAATGGTAACATTAATTATGATGATGAATCATCGGATAGCTGTAACAGCAGTTCGGACGATGAATCTTCATCATCATCATCATCATCATCATCATCATCATCATCATCATCATCATCATCATCATCGTTATATTCATCGTCTTCAAACAAAAAATCCAACTATTTAGGCAATAATCCATCAATAGATAAGACTAAACGCCGTGAAAATATTTTTGGAGTAAAAAGTGGCTCAAAAATAATGTTTCCCGAGTCTCAATTATATTTAGGCAATAATCCATCAATAGATAAGACTAAACGCCGTGAAAATATTTTTGGAGTAAAAAGTGGCTCAAAAATAATGTTTCCCGAGTCTCAATTGACTCTAGACGACGTGCTGTTGATGATTATGTCTTTTTCGGTGGCGAAAAATCTTACCCGCGAATTTAGGAAACATAATCAACTTTATTAAGAGTTCGGAAGATATTTTTATTTAAAATCACACGAGAAGAAAAACAAAAACTTTCAAATCGTGTACAATTTTCTTCAAGTCGTTTATATTTATTGAATATATCACAGGTTTTTTCGACGTTTACGTGTACAATTTTCTTCAAGTCGTTTATATTTATTGAATATATCACAGGTTTTTTCGACGTTTGAAATATTTATTTATAGTTTCAGGGAGAAAAAATTCAATTTTTAAGGCTTTTAAATTGCATACACAAGAAAAATTCTTCCAATAATATCGACGTTTGAAATATTTATTTATAGTTTCAGGGAGAAAAAATTCAATTTTTAAGGCTTTTAAATTGCATACACAAGAAAAATTCTTCCAATAATGGCTGGATATCTTGGGTCCTATATTACCTTTTTTAGTGCAGATACTTTCAATTCAACGTGAAATTCACTGTCATGTGTGTTACCTGTCGTGAGTTTTTGGTACTTGTGTGTTACCTAAGATGTTTACAGTTTACATATTTTTTCTAAACCTACAAAAATAAAATACCTAGAAAACTAACATGTCGTGAGTTTTTGGTACTTGTGTGTTACCTAAGATGTTTACAGTTTACATATTTTTTCTAAACCTACAAAAATAAAATACCTAGAAAACTAACAGCAGAATGAGATTTTACGTCACACCCGAGTGCAGCAGAATTGATGGAAAAAATTTCCTCGATTAAAAAAACAAAAATAACCGAAGTAATTGTCATTTTCTCTGTTTATTTTGAGGTGAATTAATTTCAACAATAAAGCTTGTAATGTTTGATGATGAATAATCGTCTCATTCTTAAAAGGGTATACACTGCAGATTTTGTGATTTTTTGGTTTTTTGCTGATTACCCAGTAACTAAGTAATATATCGTCGACTAAGCTATGGAAATAAGTCATTTCGTCCTAATTTTTGTCATTTACAGATGACATTATGCCTCTCATATGTGAATTACGCCGTTTAAAATCTGAAATGGATTGCTTCCAATATATTGATTGGAATTATGCGGAGCAACAGAGACAGGATACAAATCCGGCCGCAGATATAGACTCAACTGCTAATAATCAGCTTTCCCCGATCGTAAGCAGAAAAAATATATATCCAAGATAATATATTCACGGAAGACCAAAGATGTGTGACGAAAAGTTTGTTGTATTTGCAGTTAGTAGGTAGAGGGAAACGGGGGAATATAAGCTGGATGAAGCCATTGAAGAAAAAATGCGTGCGTGCCCTTTGGCATCAACCTGTCTTCCCCTTCCCGACAGATTCGGTCCATCAAGAAGCAACTGGAAAAAGCCATTCACCGGTAAGAGTAAAGAGTTATATGCTGAGGGACCTATACGTATAATCCTGTCATAAAAACATCATGATGGTCACTCTGTTCGTAGGTTCATATAGAAATATATCGAATCGCGTGGCTTCTAAACTTATTGATCCGTTAAGCGAGAGACAATTTAAAATTACAATTTAATTCGTCTAGGGACGCGTTCAATCTAATGCTCTTATATAAATATTACTCTTAGACATATTCTTAAAATAAAATACAGACATAAAAAATATGCCTTCGTACAGTAAAAGAAGAAAGCCATATTCAATTATCAACAGATACAGATACCTGACATGTTCGAATCAATGGATATAAATCTACAGGGACCATCGGGTGTGGGAACCCGAGATTATGATCCGAGACTTGACGATATTCTAGAACAGATACCTGACATGTTCGAATCAATGGATATAAATCTACAGGGACCATCGGGTGTGGGAACCCGAGATTATGATCCGAGACTTGACGATATTCTAGAACGTATGTATACTTCGGATGTAGTTGATACATATGTAACAATTAATCTGACTATGTTTAATTGGATCTTCTGTTGCAGGATTGGCAAACGTTGAGAAAGATTTAGCTGAAACGCAAGAAACTATAAATGTCTTGAAAGCACAACGCAGTTCGTCTACGTACGCATCTTGAGAAAAACTAACTGCCATGCGTGAAGGTGAGGCAAAATAATTTATTTCATGTGTATCATAATTTTATAATAGTTATAATACGTTTAATATTATTTTTCAGATTCGTGCATCATAATTAAGAGTAACCTTTGCGTTCATATTCAAAATAATTAATCAAACAGAAAAAAACGTAGTCAATCCGTTCATGTAATAACTATGCCTTTGAGAAACAAATAAAACTTAAAGTTCTCATCTAAATACCAATTTATAGTATTTCTTACCTACATTTAATAGTGTATTGCGCAATTCATGCTTATAAAAGGGCAAATAAGTGCGGAATATCGCGATGCTCCGTGCGAGACTGAAATATGCTATTAGAATAAAAATCAATGACATTAAAACATATCCTTTTATTGAGACTATAAAAAACTTTAATATAATGAT
>MVJL01005628.1:0-15368 GCA_002156465.1 Macrocentrus cingulum
GTTTGACACATTTTTTGGCATTCTAAACCAAAAAAAAAAAAAAAAACAAACAAAAACAAAAAAAAAAACAAAAAATTCCCCATTTTTTAAGAACCCAGAACTTTGAATGGAATTGATTCGAACAAATTTTTTACAGTTTTCCGATTAGACTGCAATAATATAACAAACTTCACTAAATCTAAACATTTTCTTTGGTGAAACAGTTTTCCGATTAGACTGCAATAATATAACAAACTTCACTAAATCTAAACATTTTCTTTGGTGAGGCTCGGCGAGCTCTCGATTTCGCCATAGCGAAAAGTTCAAAAATATATATATATACACACACACATGCACAACACCGGAATGTTTCCACCTGCAAACCACAATTCCTCAAAAAAAAAAAAAAGGAGAGTCGGTGACAATCTCGAGAAAAACCGACCGAAAGTATCCTGAAAACAATTGAAACTAACCGATTTCAAACTATATACACAAACATAAAGTACCACACGTCATCATAACTTCATTTCCCACAAAACAATGTGAGCATCCGTGCTATTGGGTTCCTTGGGTTGAGTTTTGCCCTTGTCACCAAAAGGTTGCGGCGGCTGGGGGGTACAATTGAGTTGTCTCCAGTTGACATACCCGCGCCCACCCATCAAAGTGAGGACAGTTCTCTTGGGCTGATCCACCAGAGCCTTTCCCGGCCTCTTTCCCGAGGTCGCTGGCTTGCCGACACTATTGCGCGGCTGCTCCTTGGCCTGGAGGCTCTCAAGAAACGCCGGGGACGCGGCAGTTCCACTGGCAGTGCTGCTGTTCCTCGACAATTTTCCCTTGGACAAGTTTTCCTCTGACCCGGACGAGGTATACAGCGAGCTAGCATGTGAGTCCACCGACCAATTCGACAAATCCAGAGATCTCGGGCGAGTAATCTTCATCTTCAGCCTCCTATCGAGCGTATTAACTTTACTAGGAATCGCAGCGAGCTCAGGATCGCTCCTGCGAAGACTTTCATAAACCGGATCGCCAGAGGTCGCATCATTTTCATAATCCTTCACATACATCAACTCTCCATAGAGCCCATAAACGTCGCAATTTTCCCCTGAACTCTGGGAGCTCGCAATGGAGCTGGAAAGCCCGGCGACACCACCAAACCCTCGCGGCAGTGTCTTTGACGCACGATAGTCGCCTTCTTTGCGTTTGCGCCGCAATGGCAGCGGACTCGCGAGCTGTTTCACTTTGTCAGCAGGTGCGGGAAGCTCGCGTTCGGGCTCCGGGGTAGATTTCGGGCCCTGGATGGCCAGCAGGAAGGTGATAGGCCCAAAGTGCGCGTGGTAAGAGATGTTAACCCGTCCGCTGATGATTGGAACGCCTTCGAGGCGCGGCAGAGGGATGGTAAGGCCGATTCCAACGTTGGTACCGACCCACAGCAGTCCCTTGCACGCCATGAGGGCCGTGACGGTGACGTTGGCGGCGCTGGAGTCGTCCGGCGCAGCCAAACGCTCGAGAATCGATGCCTTAGTCACGCGGAGAACGTTGGACGCGATGTTGATGTCCTGCAGGTGCTTAAAAGTCTCCGTATGGTAGAGACACACTGTGCTGCTGTTCTTTAGCGCGACCCACAGCCCCACGCCCGAGTGCGCCATGAGATTCACGCTGCCCACGTGCTCGTGCTGCACGCTGAAGCTCTTGAGGACCTCGCCCGTGCCGCGAAGCACCCAAACTTTCTTGCCGCATGCCGCATAGACCGTGCTGTTGATTGGCATGAGGCAGACCACGGGTTCCGGGCCCAGCGACACGACTGAGGGCTCTGCCAGTGCCCAGGACAGGTCTGGCGCGCGGCGAAATAGCAAAAGCGAGCCGTTGCCCAGTGCAGCAAACACATGGTCGCAGTGGTGACGAATTTGGACAACTGCGCCTGGCACAGAGTAGCTACCGAGCTCCTCTTGCTTCTCAGGCTCGGCCGCCGCGTACACGATGATCCTTCGCGAATCTGTGCCCATCCAAACCTCGTCCCGAGCCTCCTCCACGCCTTTCACAAACTCCACAGCCGTCACGCGCGTCTCCACGAGATCAAAAGTCGAGACTTTCTTCAAGGAAATTGCTGCAGAGGCCGAGGAGGTTGATTGGGAGAAGACAGTGACGTGACTGGACACTCCGTCTCCCGTGCAGATCCACAGGTAGCTCTGTGTCCGCGAGCCCCGACGTGGACGAGGGTTTTGCGTTGTGTAGTAGCAACCTGCGCGCACCTCCGAGCGGTACTGCGAGTGGTAGACTGCCTGCGAGCTCACGAACAGTGGCATTTTCGTGGAGGGACGCTGCTCCTGTTCCGGAACCTCCCAGGAGGGCGAGTTGTTTGGGTCCAGCGCCAGTTGCGCCAATCGCAGCTCGGTTATCCAATCCTTTTTCACCAGGGGACTGTCCGTTTGAAAGGTGTACATTTGGCCCTGCTTTGTTGTTAGCTGCAGGCAGCAACTGTCCGCCCAGACCATGTCCTCGTCCTTCTGCTGGATTGATGATTGAATTGAGAGCAGAATCGCCTTGGTCGCTGCTGGTGTCATGCCCTAGAGTGGAGAATAAGGTTTTAGAGGGGGTTTCGGGTGGCTTATTTGGCGGTGCGTACCTCGTATGTGCCTTTGAGCTGTGTCGCCAGGTCGTTGATTCGCGACATCACCTCGTAGTCGTGCATCAGATCGTTCATCTCCGCGCAGAGGCTGTCAGCCCCCGCCTGGCCCATCTCTGTCGCGCTGAAACTCTTTTCGGACTTGAGACTGCCACCCTTGTTCAGGCCGGCTGTCAGCAGTCGGCTCAGTGTTGGAGAGGTACTGGTGTCTTGTATCTGCGGGTGAACAATTTTTTTTTTTTTGGTAACAATTGCTTAAAAATATTGTGGAATTGTTTTTACAGTACACTGCGAGTGCTTTTTCATTTTTCAATAAACTTTGAAACGTTTTGTTGAGGAAAAAAAATTATTTTTTTTTGTGAAATTTTTGAAAGGGATAAACTTTGAAACGTTTTGTTGAGGAAAAAAAATTATTTTTTTTTGTGAAATTTTTGAAAGGGTATACCTCTTGGATATCGCTCAATTTTGGTGATTTTTTTGGTTTTCGGGCGATAACTCGATAAATAAACGAGATATCGAAAAATGTCATTAGAGTAAACTGATTGGGGATGAAATTTCCTAATTTTTCAATAAACTTTGAAACGTTTTGTTGAGGAAAAAAAATTATTTTTTTTTGTGAAATTTTTGAAAGGGCGATAAATAAACGAGATATCGAAAAATGTCATTAGAGTAAACTGATTGGGGATGAAATTTCCTACAAAAAAGATCCATTGAATTTTTTTGGAACGATAAATAAACGAGATATCGAAAAATGTCATTAGAGTAAACTGATTGGGGATGAAATTTCCTACAAAAAAGATCCATTGAATTTTTTTGGATCTTTTTTTATTTTTTAGATATTAGCGTTTTTTTGAATTTTTTATTTTTCAAAATATCTCAAAAACGATGCAAAATATCGAAAAAGTTTCCTCTACATTTTTTGTAGCTAATAAAATTTCTAATTATTTGACTTGAGTAACATTTTTTGTTATCTCGCTTAGTTACCGAGTTATCAGCGAAAAACAAAAAAAGTCAAGATTTCCAAGGGATCTGCTGTCGAAAATTTGATGAAAAAAAAAAATTTTTTTATTTCCAAGGAAATATCTTAAAAATCATATGTTAAATTATTTTTCGCGAATTTCTTGCAAAAAATTTCAATTAGAATCAATTTGTCGAAAAAAAAATCCTTCTGGCATTTTTTCATGCCATTTTTTAGGAGCAATCATCATCCTATATAAAAATTTGCAAAAACAAATTTACAAAGTGAAAAGAAAAATTCCCAATCAAACAATCCGCATGACCTTCTTAATCCTTATTAAAACACATTGGCAACTTGGAGTCTAATGAAGCCGCGCGCACAAATGCGCGCAATAAATATTTATAATGCTAAACAATGTTTTCCCCACAGCAAATGAGAACAAAGCAACTCGCACGTGCTCATTTCCCACATAGGCGTCGGCATTTACCTCAATGTCGGACACCGGATACGTCCACTTAAGCGTGAGCCTCTCGCTGCTCGAAAAGTCCTCAATAGATCTCGGCGCAACCGAAACACAAACAACCAAATCATTGAGCAGAAGTAACCGGCGACGTTTTGACTTGGTTATCATGCCGTTGGCATTAAACTCCAGCTGCGTAACATTGTCCTCGCGGATCAAATATCGCGAGGACGAGGACAGCGGTCGATGAGCCAACTTGCCCGACACGTGTCGCAGCATTTCTTTAAACGCCTGGAACTGTTCGGCCTCGCGTTTCCGCTCGTTCAGCATCTCCGCGAGGCTCTCCAGCTGCGTCAACGCCAGCTGCAGTGACATTCGATCGTGATGACCGTGCGGAGTGTGTTTCAACAGATCCTACAACACAAAAAACCTCTCAAACTCCATTCTCCACTCGGAAAAACCATCTTCCCGCTGACTAAACTCACCTGCAGGAATAAAATAAATTGTGGAAATCTTTGAACAGGCTTGACCATCAGCCCAAAAAAGGACAGACGATCGTGAGCGCTGATTTGCTTCACCTGCAAGCCCAAAAAATCCATTAATATCCATTTTTTATCGCAAAAAAATTACTAAATACCTTAAAAAAATCCGCTAAGGCAGTTTTGCGCTTGGATTCCTGTTTGGCAAGGTCCATCGCGACAGAAAAATTATTTATAAAGCCACTGTAGATGTCGAGGACAATGGCCTTGCTGAAACTCGCGACAAAAACATCTCCGAGCTTCTCGTCCTTGTCCCAGGAGCGCACGCACTCGGCGAGTGCTATGCGGAAAAGTGTGTGGCACTGCAGGATCTCGGGAAGTCGGTGGAAGAGCGTGGCAATTTTTGTCTGGCTCAAAACCGGCGGTGACGACTCTTCCAACGGTTTTTTGTAGTCCTGCAATCGAGTAAAATGTATTTGTTTTCGTATTTCAGAGGCAGTTAGTCGGTAAAACTCACATTGACAAGCCTCTGCAGCGTCGCGACGTAGCTGTTCTCCGAGTGAACGATCGCCGCAACAATGTGACGACGTTTAAGCTGCTGTGGACTGAGATTCGGCGGCGCCGGGGGCAGTGTTGGTGGCGCTTGTCTCCGTTGGTGCATACACTGGAATTGCATCATTGCCGCACTTGCGGCCGAAGCTATCATTGCATTTCCACTCGTCATGTAGCTCTCCTCCTCTACCTGCAATTTTTTTTTGTCCACGGATTACACACGAGGCCGCGCTTTGACGCGAGACAATGGAAAATAGGCCGGGGATAGCACGTTTGCGTCATGTGCAAACAATAAATCCCAGTGGTGTTCCAATTAAAAGTTTGCATTATTTTCTTTTTTTTTTTTTCAGAGTGACATTTCCATTGAAATTGAGTTTTATGCCAGAAGTTTAAAAAGCTTTTTTTCTCCATAAATATGTCAAAAAAAAAAAACAGAAAAAACAATGGAAAACAATTTTTTTTACTCAGATAAGTTAATAACAAAAAAAATAGTTTTCAATTAAAAAAACACGTTTCAAGTGTTGATCCTAGACTGCCCAAGAAAAAATATTGAACTCGTAAAAACAGAAAAAAAAATAATCACCTCGGTGAGTCGAGACATTGGCGGAGCATTGGCAACAGGTGACGAGTGCACAAGAGTCGACCCAGCCGACTTAAGAGGGCTGCACAGGGATCCAGAGGTGTCCGAGGACGAGGAATCAACATCGTACTGGTTGGTGGATCCGCGGCGGATGCTGAACCAGCGGGAAAGGCGGCCCTGGCTGTTGGGTGATTCCAGGGGCTCGGCGCTGTTGTTCAGTCTGATATTCTGTGCGCGCCATTTATCACACAAGGTTTTAGCCTTGTGCAGGGTGTTTCTGAGCTGACAATTGCTCTTGACGCTGACGTTGCTCTTCTCGCTCTCGTCGTCGGACGAGTGATCGTGATCAGATGCCGAGCACCAAGAGTCCTCACTCTTGACCGAGTGGACGGATGCGTTAGAACTGGTGGCCTCGAGGGCTGCGTGCGCCTGGCGCTTGCTCACAGTCTCCATCCTGGAGCCTACGTCGTCCCAGGACTGGCACCGTGCTCTTGGTCCATCTGCGAATAAAAAAAAACAGGTATAAAATAAAAATGGAACGGACAAATTGGAGAAAGCACGCATAATACGGACCAATTGCCATATTTAGACACACGAGACAGGTTTAACGCGGCCTACAGTTCGCCGTGGGTGCGAGACACTTGCAGGCGAATTGGCGAGTATGGGAAATTTGTAAACATACAGGCGCATTGGCGATGACTGGTCTAGGCCGTGCACTTCACTCCTGACCACACACTCATTGCATGACGGAAGTGCCTATTTATATAAGACGCTGGCGCAGTGATGCGCAGGATCTGAACGCGATTTCGGGCCTGAAAATTATTCGTACGGTCCCTGAACCAAAGCATCATAACTTGCGTCTACTCTGTCTGACGTGGGTGGAGTGATTGATAGGCGTGCTCGAGGCTCGCTACGATCGGACGTGGGAAATGCGCGGTAGTGTCCGAGGTAATTGAGCTTCGTTAGAACGTGTGGAGCAACGGAAGCGAGAGTGACGGCGGCTGACTGTTGTGTGTGCATACACACAAGTTGGCAGTTGTTAAAAACCCGGGCTATACTGCCTTTTTGTTGACAGTTGCCTGACATTCAGATGCGGCGGAGAAAAAAAATTGGGTGAAAGCTGGCAGATAACTGCCGAGCAGTTGCGAGATAAGAATAAAGTTGGGATTTTGATTTTGTTTTTCTTTCTTCTTTAATATAAGCATTTCAAAGCCTACTCTTATCTTTTGTCTCTCTAAAAAAACAGTGATACAACATAAAAAATAATTTTTTAAAAATAGAATCTACCTCTATACTCTTCTTAGAGGATGTTAATCATTCGAAAAAAAAATTTACAACCCCCTAGCGTCGTTTTGAAGACAACCCTCCCAACCCCAAAATGAAAACCAACTATGATTTTAAATTAATTTTTTTTTTTTTTACAATTTCAAGGGTTTTCAGAAGGAAATTCTCGATTAAAAATTTTTTTTCATCATTTCTAAAATTGAAAAAAAAAAAAACATTATTCAGTGTTGGAAAAAAATTTAAAGGGTTTTAATCCTTTGGAATTGTTTCATAGCGATTTAGGTCTGGAAAAATGGTAATCATCAATTACACCATCAAAGATCCAAGAGTCCAAACAGCCACTCAACACCTTTAGCCTTCCAATCATTAAAATGACTGTCAGCGTATAAATAATTTATATAATGATGCGAGACAGTGTGGCTAATTAAACTGAGATATATAGTGATAAAAACTATCATTGGTCTGGATTTTTACAGTAAATATAATGCGATAAGAAGAAAAAAAAGACAGAAAGAGAGCGCAGAACCTTTCTCGTGACAATAACATCAAGATCCAACACCCCACACACTTTTTCGCCTTGCAGCACAAGCATGGCACTCTGAACAGTTTGTATTATCGTTAAAAAAACAAAGCAATGCTCGCATTTCCGTCTCAACTCTGTATACGCCAGAGTTTATCGTGGGTTTTACGGAGGCCGCCACCTCCATAGCATCTCTCAGAGATGAATTCCAACGACTTGGCCTCGGTGCAACGAGCGACGGCAGCGATAATCGCTCCGCATCGGTGCAAATGCGATCATTGTTCAATGGCATAATGAGGCTGGATGAGGAAACCTCGCGCGCTGCAACAGTCAGGCGTATGTATACCTTGTGTAGCAAATAGTCACTGCTCCAGCTTCACTCTTGTGATGTCAACACACAAAACTTGTTCCGAGCGTGAGGAGAGACCACGGCGCACTATTGCCTCCGCGCTTCCATTCTTTCTCGCAGTCCACATCAACTACACACAACGCATGTGGGGGAGCTTCTGCTGGATTCCTCCTCCTCCTCCTCCTCCTCCTCCAGTGTTGTGTTGCATCTCCCGTTAGAGACTCTCTCCACCTCTTTGACTCAATGGCGCTCTGGCGTTTGCGTGTGTGTGTGTGTGTACATATGTCCTCGCGTCTAGTCGGCGTGCAAATGAAAATTTTGAGCGCGTTTGTTGACGTCACGTGATTGCGCGGATAAATCACGATCTTTACGACTTCCTGGAAATGCTCTTGAAATTTTGCAGGGTTACTGAATGTTGTCTGTTTCTTCAACTATTTTTAGATATTGAAAATTACGAAATTTCAACATTAACAAACATATATCCAATTGTATTTAAAATATTAATAAAAAATTTGTTTACTACTGTGGACATGAGTCCACCGTTCGTTCGAACGTTAGAAAATAGATGTCGCACATGTTCCGGCTGAATTCGAGTATAACGGAAATAAATGTGGCGCAGTTGTAATTTTTTTTAGCGAAAGAAGCTATGCAAAATTTTCAATAACAAAGTACGGTTTATCGCACGAAAAAAGCAAACATATTTTCCTTCATCTTTATTTTCCCTACATTGCATAACGACTGAAACCTATAACACATCGTTAAGCTTTCTATATATTTTTTATTGGTCTGAAGTATATTAAAAGTCCCTACATAGTATGTTACATGGAACGGTTACTATAATATACTTCACTCGTACGTGCTCTCGCGATGGTAAACTCCGCGCGCTGATTCATACACTTGTTTGTTTAATAAACAATCTTTGTAATTTTTAATTTTTTTCAGCAAAATAAGGCGATAAAAACTATTTAAAGCATTTGATTACCTTATCCGTATTTTTAAATATCAGTCATCATTTTTATGTTATTACTGAAAAAAAAATAGTGGGCGGGATTGCTTAATGACTATAATTATCAGATTGACTTCTGCATGGTCTTAAATTAAAGACTGAAGCGTGCCGTCTAAAATGAGCCCTTTTATGAAGTATAAAACTTTTTTTTTTAATCACAAGAAAATTTTTTTTAACCACAAAATTCAAATAAAATTGCACTTTATAAAAGTCAAATTAATTGTATAGAAAAAACGCAATCATATATATACAGATAATACTGTCATATCGCGTTAAGTTTTCGTTGATAATTCAGAAAATACTCCGAATTTTAAGCTAGTTTTAAATATCAAACAGCTCTGATGATAAATAAACAAATTTAAATTAATTTCAAGTGTTTTTATAAAGAATTGCGGCCGAAATAGTCTGCACCAAAAAAAAAATTTCGGACGGTCATAAAAAATGCAAATAAATCATTGACTATAACTAAATTTAAAAAAAAAAAGTAAGACATATAAAATTTTTTAAAATAAAAAAATAAGTGTCTTGAATAGAAAAAAAAAAATATTTACAGGAATTGAATCAAAATTTATCAAGTACCATGTCATTTTAGCTAGAAATATCAGCAAAAATGAACTAGGCGCGAGTGTAGAGCACAAAAGTAGTGTATTCGAATCAAATATCAGTTGAATTAGTTATATGGATATTAAAAAAATTAACATTTATGGACACAATTTGAGAGGAACTTCTAAAAAAATTATTTTATCCAACTAAATTGCTTACAATAAAGCATGAAAATTGTTTTTTCAAATCGTGAAATGAGAAAGAACTTCCCAACATCCTTAAAAAATACACTCAGAGCAAAAGACTATAAGCCCCATCATGTCCTAGTCCTAAATTGTCATTTAAAACTAGAAAAAAAATGCAAACAAAACGATCATCGCCCCTCAATAAAACGGTAAACAAAGACACACTCATTCGCGAGATAGATGATGAAATTCAATGAATTTCCGGGAGCGTGCTTAGTCAGCGGACAAAGCATGGGAACGAACAAGCGGTTAGCGTGATGTGTAGGCCCATCAGGTAGGCATCAGGAGCCCAACAAAGCGGGTCCCTTATTCCTCGTATGATCAGGTGTATAATATACATGTACCGCGCGCTATTCGCCCTGGAAAGGTCGGCCTGGAGCCGCGCCAGCGCGCGCGGAATGCAATGCAATCAAACGGCGCGTTGTCGCTATGAGCGCGCGCGAGTTTAATCATGCGGGTACAATAACGTCCTTCGAGTGACCGACTTCCGGCGTGAATTCAGCTCATCGATGGGTCATTCGCCATCATCGCGACAAACGCACACAGCAAAAGTACACTCGTGTACATATTTCCCGCGCGTTAGTCACAGCACACAGACCGGACGTAAAAGGACTCTTTCAAGTATCACACTCTCGAACTGTTGGCTATGCCAGGTCCAAGGTGAAGATTGGCCACGCCGACGAGAGTGAAAAGTGAATTGGGAAGTGAAGTACAGTGTGCAAAGTCTGGCAACAGCGCGCGCTTAGTTGAAATCCATGGTGTCATTCCCTCTTGGTCCCTTTCTTTATTGTATCTTTTACTCTTCCTCGTGACTTGCAAGTACACACACATACAATTCTCTACTGCAGGATTTTATTTCCGACGCTGTGCTCATCGCGTCAAGTTCGACAAAAACGACGACACGCCGGCTAAAATACTTCTTCATGTTTAAAACCAAGTTCGGAAATAAACATCGAGTTTATATACTGTACGGAGAGCTGCTACCAACTGTGCAGAATATGTAGTCTAACCTCACTTTTTCCAGAGGAAAATACTTCAGTTTGTTTTTTTTTGTTAATTATTTTTAGCTGGTGCTCTCGAGATGTGTTTTAGGTGACTTACACTTGATAAGAACAACACCGTTGTGCATTTCCTCCATGTCCAGGGGCCACCCCGGTGCCTTTTAGCCTCCTCTAGGCACCCCGGGAGGCCGCACCATCACCTGGGCTTTCCTCAAAACACCCACGCCATCACTATTCAGTTTTTGCAACTATAACGACGCGGGCTAAAATTATATCACTGCCATGGGCGGCTGTGTCAGGTAAAACACGTAAAATCACTCATTTGAATTTTATTGCGTGCAGTAATGCAGCCGAACTAGGTACTAGGCACCGCATGATGGCGGGCGTTGTGCGCGTACTGAGGGACGTTGGCCAGACCAACGTAACAGACCTGGTGGGGACTATTACTCTGTGTTAGAACGTGTGTTGGTGTATGCCGAGGAAGTCGAACCAAGAGGCGAGTATATTTAGACGCGTGACAGACGAGGAACGAGAGTAGAAATGCGTGGGAACGACGCGAATTCTTCGTATCGGACAGAGAAGAAATAAGCGATGCGGTGTAAGGGCGTGACGACAGGCGGCGCCACCTACTGCTCTCCTTAACCAGCTGAAAATCTTTGCACCAAGTTGCTTGTTTATGTAAATTAATTCCTTGCTAAGTATCTGATTTTTTTGTTCCCCTCCTTCCGTCAACCCGCAATTATTTAAATAGATTTCACGCAAAACTCGTGTTTGTTTTTGTCTCTTGTATTCAAAGGCATTTGATTTTTTCCCGTGCTCCAATTTAAATTTTTATTATTTATAAAATTTTTATCCCACACGAATTAAATTAGTGTTTCAAAATTGAATTAAAAAATCCAAAAATAAAAAAAAAATCCAGAATAATTCAAAGCTATTAAACAAAACGATTTTTCGTTCAAAAAAATTACTTCAATTTTTGGAGCAAAAAATGAAGTTTTAAATTAATTTTTAATAATTTTACAAAAATAAAAAAAAAAACCATTGCCGACTTTTTAATCGTAATTTGAATTTTTTTCCATGCAAGATATTCAAAAATTAAACAATAAATGAATTTTTACTGTCCCTCAATTATTTTTTACAGTAAAAAAATTCATTAAAAAAATTCTTTTTCAATTAAAAAAAAACGATAGTAATTTTTTCGTGTCCAATATCATGCGTAAAATAATCATAAAAAAATTACTGAAGAACAACGAGGAAATTGTCAGTATAATAGAGGAAAACCAAGCAGTCGATAACAGCGAGATAAGCGAGTAAACTTATGAAAAATAAATCATAGATGGCGACACAATGGACTTGTACTATCGTAAAATCTGGAAATACTTGGTCATCTATAAATAAAATTACCTTAGCCCACTAGAACGTGAATCCCCTACCCGAAATGTATTTTCACCCCCTCCCCGACCCTTAAAGTGGGAGCTTGATTCTGCTCCTGTCCCTACTCCGGCTTGTGTACACTGGGAACAGATGGGACGCCGAGAGTTGAGCAGTCTAAAACCAGTTCTAGACTTTAGTACGCATTCAAGTTCGTGCTGGCAAGACTTCTCTACAATATTCCGCCACCATGACGCACTTATTTCACCAAGTTAAGTTCAGATGTGAGTATCTACCCCAGAAATATACTCGGCGCAAGCCTTGAACCCATTGATAACAACTAATGAAAGTGACATTCGATCACAGGGACTGATAACCTCACAGCAAGATTCATCCAGCTGAGAAAGGAAAGCAGCAAGCTGTTTACCGGCCGAAAATATTCCGCTCAAGCCGGCTGGGAGTAAGTATGCATGTTCGATCCGCATACCCTGCAATCAACACGTGATTTTTCATCGTAGACACATTCTTAACAATATGAAGGACGAGTTCCCGGCAATAATGGCTGACGTTCACTACCGGGTGCTCAAAAAAAAATGGTCAAATTTGCTCCAACAGTACAAAGTAAGATAATAAATATTTTCTCAGATAAACCGACCTAAAACACGAGATATTGATCTGTTAGGAGCTGAAAAACCCGGTTCACGGTGATAAAAACAATGCGGACGACATTTCGTGGCCATTTTACAGTGCCATTGACGAGATGGTGATGAAAAATCTACATCGAGGCCCACCAATGACCCGTCGAACGACCGCTGAAGAACCGGAAGTCGACCCACATGAGTTTCTGTGCGTTTCCGTGACACCAACCGAGGAGCACACATCGCCACTGCCATCTCCCGTTGAGCAAAAGTACTCTGTACCGCTCTCCGAACCGATTTTGAGGTTAGAAATCTAAGATAAGGAGGTTTAAAGTTGTTTAAAGGTGGATAAATAATTTTTTTGGGCTTACAGATCGCCGACAAAAAATTCCCCACCTCGGCCAGAGCTCGTGGTGGTCTCCCGGAAATGCCTGCGAGACCCTTTGGCTCTTGAGAACCGGGCGCCAGAGGCTGTCACGGGGAAAAATCGAGCTGAAAGTAATCCCTCGATAATCGTGAAGGATCTCTCAAAATTACGGCGCTTGGAAAATGCGTCTCGAGTGTCACAGCAGCTGCAGATCATTCGCGGCGTTGTGAATCACGCCAAGAGGCCCCGCCAAGTGCTCGGTAGGGAGACAAAGAGGGCCCGAAAGACCTTGAGTGCATTTCCACGGAGTCGCAGTGATTCCAGTACTGCGGAGAGTCGCGAGGACGGACTTGAGAGCAAACTCAGCGAATTTATCGAATATACTAAGCAACGCGATGAAGAAAATCGACAATTATTACTCAGGGCTGTACAAGCTGTTGAAAAAATTGCTGAAAAATTCTAATTATAATTCTTCTGTAACTCTTTTTACTGTTGAGTCATTCATTGAAATTTAGTAAAATGAAAAAAAAAAAAAAGATTTTCTGCAAATAAATTATGGTGGCATTTTCATTACCTTTCGTCTTTCATTACCGACTGAGTAATATTTTTGTCTAATCCAAACAACCATTACCAACGGACCAAAAATTCACTATAAACTGTGTCTGAATCAAGTCGATGAGTAACGAGTTATTTTCACTATTTAAAAAACTCCTTTCTTCTTTACTAGCAGGACAGTATTTTTCCAGTCAAAAAAAAATTTGAAATATTACTCCATTTTTATCAACAACGTAAAGTAAAAAAAAGTAAATTTTCGTTAAAATTTCTAAATCAATCAATTTCAACAAAACTTTTCTAGCCTATACATTTTTACCGACAGAAAGACAAAGAAAAACATTTCCAGACACGTCATCATCTTTTTTACCGACAAAAAAATGATTTTCCACTTTTAATCAGCAATAAATCATTTACTTTCATATAAACGGCAAAAAATCGTTTTTTTTTTTTTGCCTTTCAACAATCACACAGTTTTTGCAAGCTTTTTCGAATGCACATAAACGAGTCACGTTAAGTTCAGAATTACGGGGGAATGTTTGAATGAGGCGTTTTTTAGTCGCAGCTTAGGGGGGCTCCAGGTAGAATTAATTACCAGCGATGCCGGAGGGTCTGAGGTGAGTTAAATAGGCACGTGTTACAGTTTACGTCAACGTATATAAAGGAGGCACAAGACGGAAAAAATAGTCAGCGAATATATAGGCGTGTGCACGTGGCATGCATCTGCTTCTCCACGTTCGACGACTGACCCCGGCTTGACCCCTACCAAGTACCAATAATTAACTGTACTGTACTGTGCTGCGGCGGCCATTGGAGCTCGGAGTTACGTCACACAACCTGAGCGCGCGCTCTCACGACTCGCGGCTCATGGGTACGAAGGATTTACGATAGCCGTCGGGTGATTTAGTGGATTTAAAAATCGTTTAATACTCACCGGGGACCTTCGAGACCTGGGTAAACGCATGCAGCTTCTTCCAACTCTTCTTCAGGATCATGGCGGCCTTGTTGCGTCGGCTCGGCGCACTGCCGATCAGTTTCGTGCAAGATGTCGCAGCGATCGCCGACTTGCCGAGCTCCCTTCGCAACGATCCAATGCCCGATCTGCTTGACAGTCAGAAAATCCAATGTTATTCGAGGTTAAATTTTTTTTCGTTGCCTTGTTATAACTATAGTTATATTGTTGGCGGCCATTCTCTTAGCGGCAGACGCCATGTTTTATGGCAATTTATGTACTGTGGGTGATACATTTTTTTATGGCCAGGCATAAATTATGTTCAGAGTCATGCGGAAGCTCAACATTATTGTGTACTAGTGACAGTGAAAGTGAGGGAGCATGCCTGCACATAAATTACCGTTGCAAACCATAAGTGACCAATAATTCATCGGTTATTTCGCTTGATTATTTTTTCGGATTACGAGGTAAAATTAAAAATAATAAAAAAAATTAATTCCACCCTTTTTCCCGTGATAACAATCAACAAATCAATATAAATGCATAATTTTATTGTAGTATCCTCTAAAGATAGAAATGAATGGATTTTTGTTTTTTTTTTTTAACCCTTTGGGTACACACTGGGTCATCTAGACCCATACGCTGACTTTGATCGAACGTAACACTCAGCCATTTGAGAAAATGGTATAACTATTGGCTGACGCGTTGTTGTATAGCGTAATAAGTTATTAGATTTGTTGAAAAAGAGATTAAAGTCAGAGCTCATTTTGAACACCATAAAAATCACCTCTAGTAGCACGTAAAATAAATACTCTAAATACGATTTGCAACAAAACCAGGTCAAATTGCGACCCATCAGAGTGTATCGGAGATGTCGAAAAAACCAGGTATACCCGGCATTATATCTTA
>MVJL01005634.1:0-13262 GCA_002156465.1 Macrocentrus cingulum
GTGTAAGTGTGTCTTCAGTCCGAAATATTTTTTTTCTATGTGCGCGGTTAAGGGCTGCAATGGTGAAAGTGCTGATGCGCGCGTCTCAAGGTTAGGCCCATCTTTGCTCACCTAGAAGGTCAATGTCCTCTCCATAAGTGCGCGGTTAAGGGCTGCAATGGTGAAAGTGCTGATGCGCGCGTCTCAAGGTTAGGCCCATCTTTGCTCACCTAGAAGGTCAATGTCCTCTCCATATACTACCACCACCTTGTCTACACTGTGCAACCGGGTAGGACGTAGGGTAGAACAGTCACCACGCAAACACCATTGAGTACATTTCGTCAATACCATCAAGTGAATTTAATACTATGTTTGGAGATCTCCCCATCGTGGTGGATGATTCCACCCTAGCAGGGCATGCTGTTCTGGTGAGTTTTTAGATTTTATTCAATGAATTTAATACTATGTTTGGAGATCTCCCCATCGTGGTGGATGATTCCACCCTAGCAGGGCATGCTGTTCTGGTGAGTTTTTAGATTTTATTCATTGTGTCCCGGTGGTTTGCGTATATTGAATATTAATAAATTGCACGAGTTCCATCAGGCCCTCCTCCGTAACCCGCCAATTTTAGATTTTATTCATTGTGTCCCGGTGGTTTGCGTATATTGAATATTAATAAATTGCACGAGTTCCATCAGGCCCTCCTCCGTAACCCGCCACGAGGCTTGATAATTGTGGAAGTTATGGTGGAGACCAGAAAACGGCGCAAAGCCATACGAAGGGCGAACAAACACTTGTCGCGCTATTTCGAGCGCGGCAATGTGTTCGACTTTTTCGGCATTCGTTGGTTGATGGAGGGACGCTGGGGGATGTCACATCCCGATGCTGATGATGATTGGGATCATCCATGTTGGAAGACCCCACAGGGTATTATTTCATTGTGCAATCCAGATTAAACATTCTACATAAAAATAAAGACCCTCGGGTTTTCAAAATTCTATCTTGAATTTAATTAATTTTTCCTTGTTTTTATGGGGGCTCATGGTCATGCGCTATGAGCAGCGCAAGAATATTTCTTATACCCCCTCCACTCTGTCTATTAACCCCCACATTGAAAGCTAATACCCTCTCTATATTCTATCACCTACCCTGTTGACAGTTTAACGTGAGCAACACACAAATTAACACTAAGAATCATGGAAACCTTCATTACAATAGTTATGTACATCGTCCAGTGGCGATTCTATAGAAAATTGTCCGCAATAAAAAAAAAACACAGGAGAATCATTTGAAAGTGTTGCACACTCCATCCACCCTCCGTATTGGGCTCGCTCTGCAAAATATATTTACCCGGAATGGGTTGCAGATGTGGTGGATGAGCGGACTCTTTTGGCAGCTCAAGTCATTGCTGAAAGCAAGATCATTGCGCAAGCCGTACTGGAACCGATAATACAACATGCAGAAAACGTCCGACTATTAAGATCTCTTCGGCGGGCTAGACCCAACACAATTTTCATCACTAACAACAATAGCTCGAACATCTATAACCTCCAACAATTATTTAAAGATATCCAACCTGATTAGTGTTTAAGTGAAAAATTCGTGTTTACGTGAATAAATCTCCTTAGTTATAATAAGTAATTACGCAGTTATTATAAGATTACTAGTTATTAGTTATAGTAGATCATAGTTCATTTACTGTAAAAATACTATCTTTTTTTGTGTTTTTTGGTGTCTCTGTCATATTTATAATTCAAAATTTTTTTTCACTTGTTCTTTTCTTAATTTTAAATGGTTGTAGTATAAAATAAAACATTTTTCAAAAGCATCTTCACCAACACCAAGAAAAGTAAATAAAAAATTTATAATTTAATTGATAATTTCCTTGATTTTAGCATACCTTGAAAAAAAATTATTATATATTAATTTTAAAATTAATTTTCCGACAATTGAACTTCACTGACGCAATATTTATGTTTAACAAAAATCTTGAGTCGAATCATTCAAATTGATTCTGATTTTAACCGAATTTTTTTTTTTTTAACGCGTAGATTTTTCTTTCCCAGCAGCGCCAACGTCTGTTTTAGTAGCGAGTGCTAGTCACATACCTTCTAGCTCTACTTCCACCTATTGTGAGCTAAGAACAGTTTCGTTAATTGCTCCTCATACTGAAATGCCTCTCAAAAATGATTTGAATCGTGTGAGTGGGTCAAATATTACTGCAACTGTTACTAATAATTCTACTGCGATAGTCCCAACAGTAGATAATATTACTGCAGATCACAGTACTACTTTGCCTCAAATCAACGATGACATTGCACGACAGATTATTATGAATGGTCATACAATAGTTGCAAATGTTATTAACAATATTGCTAATAATAATGTTGGTGCTAATGAGGTTGCTCATGCTATTGTTAATAACAATGTTATGAACAATAATGCTGATATTAATGAGCTTGCTAATGCTATTGTTAATAACAATTCAGCTAATAATGCGCTTGACGGATATGATTCTGATGAGGGTGAAACAATTACGGATGAAGATGTAGAGCAAGTTGTAAGAACTTTTTTTAAATATGTTTAATTTAACTAACAATTAATTGTTCCACGTGTGGCCATCACTAACCTATGGTTTATAATCATTTTTTCTAGGGGCTCAAAGCATTTTTATTAACGTCAGCCGAAGCGCGATTTTGGAGTGTTACAATGATAATCATCGTTTGGATAATGACTACCAGAATCGACTAGAGCGCGAAATTATCCGCTCTGAGACTGCTAAAGCAAGCCAAAATGCTGGTAATGGTGCAATAGCTGAGTTAAAGTTCGTATTAAATTCTACTGAAAATTTTTTAAATAATGTATTTCTCATTAATCTAATATCTAATTTTCGTCACACAGCATTAACAAAAAACAGTTTTTGACATTTACGAAAGCTATTAGAAAATTATTTCGAAACGAAAGAAGAACTCGATATTATATTGGCTACAGACGGTACGAAGATAAAGTATGTCTTCCCCAAGGCAAGCTGTACCATGCATACAACTATCGAAAAGGAAAGCTCTATAGAGAGAAAGTTTTAAGAGGAAAACAAAGACAAAATATACCCGAAATTCCGGTTGAAAATGCGGCAGTTGATAATGCAGTTGAAGGTATATTCATCGCTCATTGATTTACCCTGCCTTTTCAAAATGCTTCACGGTGAAATTTTTATATTAGAATTATATCTACACAATAACTGAATTTTTACAGTTGCAGACAATAAACTCGAATGGCTTAGAGAGAACAGCGAGCCAGTTGACACTGTAAAAAGAATTGGTCAGAGACGTTCAACAAGCTCATGCAGATGCTAAAAAAGGGAATCAGCCTTGTCGATTATTTCAACCAGTTTCCATTTCTGAAAAGTGACAGAGGCTTCGAGTTGGTAGGACTCTTTTACTGTTCAAAATTATAACGTTATATAGTTTATATTCGGGTCTAACTGACTTCTTTCTAAAAATGGGTGTTTTATGCAGCTTTTAAGTGATTTTATTCAGCTTTATCCACATAAAAACGATGCATTGCACAATAAATGGCCCAATATTCGCACTTCTCTAATTAATTTGTTGCTGAGGAAAAAAAGAGTCGGAGATGCTAATTCGGCTTTCGTGTATTCGCTGTCTACGCTGAAACGCTGCCAGAGAGTAAGTTTGCTGAAAATAATTTCATCGCGTTGCTGAGTATATGATATCAAACTGAAGTTTAATTGAACATCAATATAATGTCAATAATGTTGTAGATCAGAAAGACCCTGTAATTTTCCATCTCCTACCGACATTAATGAGAGGAGCGAAGTTTGAACAAACTTTGCCTGAAACTTGAAAGATTTAAATGAGAAAGATTGAAGGGGGCCTCACCGGGAACAAAAAAGGAAACCATGACAATATTTTTATTGGGGTCTTTTATCTGGAGTTTATGAGGATCTCTTTGAGATACCCTAAAATACATAAATAATTTTTAAATTTGTTTAAACGATCATGAGGCGTTTTTAATAACATCATTTATGAGAAGTCCCATAAATTCGAGTCTAAAAACAATAAGGGATAATATTCGTCGTCTAGTTACGATAAAATAAATAATAATTTATTCAAAGTAAAAATACACTTTTTTATTTTCTACAAAAAAATAATTGTTTAATGCAAATATGAAAAAACAGTAAAAGAGCCATTTTTCGTGCAGTGTGGAATATCAAATCTCACTAGCTTGTAGGTCACGTCATTTAGAGGATATTCAGCAGATTCTTCACTGCAAATTGGCGGAACTACCCAAGTTTTTAAAAACTCCGACTTACAAGGATATTGATAGAGCAGTTGTGGCGATTTCCAAACGCGTCCCCTAATCATTACCTTATCCAATACATCACTACGAATAACCCCATCACCAATGACCCGGTAGATTTTCGTTATTTGCATGATGATGTTGTTTTTCAAAAGGACCATGTTGTTTGGTCTTTTTACGCTTAAGATCATCGAATTCCATTTAATTTTTGTCAGGACGTTTTCGTCTTTTTTCGATGCTACTAAAATTTGATTCAGGTAGAGCGGCCCTCGGTAGGAAAAAGTTTTTCTCATGAAGCCTCCGACAAACCTGCGATAAAGGCTTATTAGGTGTGCGAATCATATTTTTAATAGAACCCAAGTAACTCTCGAAAGGAAAACAGCTGACTTTTGTTAATGGACACTTTGAAAAATGCACATCGTCGGCAACATGCAATAAATTATGCATATTTAGTAGGTACCAAAGATTGCTTGCCGTACAAAATTGGCAGGGCAAGTACGAATTTCCGGAGATAGGCCTTCGCAGTTTTATAGTATGTGACAGCAAGTTCCTCACTACACAAAATTCTGGCTGCTGTATGCAGCAGCATAAAATGATCATATTGGCGCGGGGAAAGAATATTTTTAAATATAACCGGCCCGAAGTATAACAGGATGAAACGAAATTCAGTTGCCTTAAATCTTGCATACTCGGAAAGAGTCTTTGGTTTACGTTGAAATTCAGCTGGAATTGCGGTCGTATCAACTGTAGTCGTTGAGAAATTTTTTTTTTTTGCAGCGGACTCAGTCGGAAAGCTCTTGGGCCTTTGATCCATAGAGTAATTTGCCCCTTCATCACTCCATTAAAGAATAGATGCATATGGTCCAAAATGAATGCTCTACACAAATTAATAGGTGGATCAATTTTCAGCAGCGGCGTGACACCCACGTGATGATCTTCATCTGTCTGATCGAGAAATGATTTTTGTGTTCTTCTTGGGTAGCCGACTCCAGGATCAATGGTCTTCGAACCACGAAGAGTTTTTATCCGATCTCCAGGTATCGTGCAGCGTTCGCACGCATTATACCCGCCATGCCCTTTTGTGCACTTTAAATAAGCCCTTGCCGGAGTGTCAGCGATAAAAGCCATCAACTCGACTCGAAAGTGTTGCTGATCAACGACAATGCCTGCTGCCTGCAATTTATTTATTTCATTAATCATCGAGTCCAAATATTGAGCAACAAATTTCGGTTTACTTTTCCCATGATAAACTGCAACACTAAAAGGCTTGTAAACATCTCGATCGCTGAACACCTTGCAAAGAATCGGCCAAAAAGTTTGTGTTCCTGAATGGGTTAGCGGAATACCATCAACGTTGATTAAGAGTTAAACAGTTCCATCATGAAAAGCAGGGTTAATTACACGTTTGAGGGACTCTTTAATGCCAAAATAAACAAATGATCCTTGAGGGTAATTCAGGTCAGCATCTTCCATATCGATTATCTCATATTTCGCTGTTCCCGTCGATAAAAAAATTTCGAACTTTTAGGCAAGTCAGGCAATAACTCGGCACGTAGAATAGCCAACAATTTATCCAAGTGATTTCGTTGAACATCACACTCGAGAGACCAATTCCTCAATTGATCAATTATATCGGAAGGTGTGTTTTCGGTTAATGTAGTACACACATCGATATCTACGCATGATCCTGGCTCTAGTCGACTGTCCTCTTCATCACTCTTTGTCGCTGATGTTGCCAATACTAAGTATTCTGAATCCTCAGTTTCCATCGCAGTAACGATCAATTGTTCATCGGCTGGATCGTCGCAATATGCAAAAAAGTCTGAAAAGCCAAATTTATTGAGAATCGATTAATGATACCTATAATTGAATTTAATCGTACTATATTTGTACAAAAATAATTTCAGAAAACAACTTATAAAACAAAAAATTGAAAATTTTTTTTTTTTAATTTTTTCAATTTTAATTAAAAAAATTTTTTTTTTAATTAAAAAAAAATTTTTTCTTTTGTCATTTTGAAATTTTTTTTTTTTAATAATCAAATCAAATAAAATCTAAACAAACTGGTCAAAAAAATTTCATAAAAAGTAAAAAAAACCTCCAATAGGTCAATGAAAAATTGCAATATACATTTTTGCTGTTCACGACGTTTAAAATACTATAAAACATTTCATCTGGGGTCATACTGTAACTCTATATCTACACCAAATACAATCAATTCGTATACTTTAATAAAAAATTACCTTGAATATTTGAAGTTATTTCCATTTCATGCAAGACACTCATCGGCATATTTTGCTCTTCGATTGTTTCAGCGTTGAATAATTTTTCGACTTCATCGATGTCTTTTAGGCGAGCCTTATGAAGTTTACGGTACTTTTGTACACGACGCCGAGAATTCTCACTCATAGTGATAGTCGATGTTTATAGAAATATAATGCAAGAATTGAAAATATTCTGAAATACATAAACTGCAGATACACGCGCAGCAAAGCGAGGCCGATTTCACAGTCGAATGTAAACTGGCGATAGCACCGCGGCGGCTTATTTCATGAGACACAACACTACACCAGACGTCGCCACTTTTGTGTCTCCACTCTTGTCTGCTTTTGTTGCACGCCGAAAAAATGATTCTTCTAGGCGAAGCAATGAATTTTCCGCCCGAGAAAAAATCATTTTATATGACACTATATGATACATACATGATATCACAAGTTGCATATACGATCATCTATGATCATGCACAAGAATCATGGAAGGAGATGTATCGTTATATATGATTGTATTTTAAAAAGATATGCATTTATCTGAAGTTATATGAGTATGTATATGGTGGTATTGGCTATAATGTATGCTTTACTAAGAACATATATACTCGAATACAATTGCATATGTTCAGCTATGATTATATACAAGAATTATTGACCGTGGTATCATCATATATGATTGTACTCAAGACGGATATGCATTTATCTGAAGTTATATTATTCTATATCTTGTGTTAATGGCGATAATTTATGCCTTATTAAGGTCATATATACTCGACCACTATTGCATATGTCTATGTATAAATGCCTAATTGCTACTATAGCCTATGATGTATGGTAATACAACCTTAATTCCGGTCATATACAATATTATATAATATTGTATGCATTCTATAATATTGATTTAATCTGTATCTGATAAGATAAAGCTATAAATCGATAGGCATGAATCGATATAAGACAATTTATTCAATTATATATGGCCTTCTAAGGATGCAGACAATGCATATATCTCGGCATAGTTTGACATAATCCTCCATAAATAACAATATATTGCCGTTTATAGTCATTTCTTATGGAATATTTTCATACAAGATTGCATGAATGACGAGATGATTAATTCCTTGGCCGTGATGTTTGTGTATAAGATCATATAAGATAGAAGTGATGTAGAACTTATAAAATATGACCACGCATAGCATACTATAAGTGTTTCAATACCATTATATATGGTCTCATATGCTATCATTTGAGGTTTTATTTTCATGTTTTTCCGCCGGTATTTACTTGTAAAAATATATTTCAGTGAATATGAGTGTATATAAACAAGTATTGTGAAACAAATGACAATATCTTTTATTGTGAACATACATAATCAAAGTGCAAACATTTAACAATGTCTATATATGACGAAATAAGGTAAGATATAATAGTATTCATTTTTATCATACGAAACATGAGCCTTTTCCTAGCCTTTGAGTATGAGCATGCGTATTCAGCCATGATCTCATATCATCATTTATGCTCATATGCATTATTCTATGCAGAAATATCATATATATCTTCTGAGATCAACCCATATCTAAATGAATATGTCTATATATATTAATATCCAAGTATTCATCTTCAATCTGACGCAAAAATAGGTTCAATTGTCTTCAAAATAATTATTGTCATGATGAATTGTATGAAAAATAAAGAGCCTTTGAACAATAAAAAATTAAAAACCTTTTAGCAGTGAATTCGGTTGTTTACAAACATAATTACCCACTCTAATCAGGTGACACATGCTTTTAATTTCATCAAATTTTATCAATTTTTCTGAAGTATCATTTCCAACAGGTATTACGTGACTTACAAACATTTGAGTGCTGTTATGATAAAACATTTCCAAATGTTGGACGGAAAAACAATTGAGGATGCAATAAATATCCTCATCATTTCTAAAAAATAATCTAATCGAACCATACAATAAATTTCCGTCAGAATAAATCATTTGAACGGTGAAACTATTAGTTTCAACTACTTTGTACATTGTTGACGTGTAAATACGATTATTGACTTCGGCTCGCGAGTAAAATAAAAGATTCTGAACATCAAAATTTTTATTTCTCAGAATGGCAATTTCATCATTTGATAGTTCATCAATGAAAAAAGAACCACCAATTAAATTAATTGTCAATACGTTAGTCAATGTGGATTCTTTTTTCTCATTAATTTGCTGACGAAGGATTCGAACTCCCTGCGCGATTTTTAACTTATTAACGATTTCCTGACCTAAATTTTTTGTTCCATGAGCACAGTTAGCAATATAACCGTTGTGACTTTCAAAAGGGAACGCTGATGTCGCCCAGAGAGGACCCCATCTTTCAACAGCCAATGCGTAATGAGTGAGCTGATGTACATGATAGGATAACTCTCGGTCTCCATACAGCGATTCTGTTTTCTTGACAAAAATTTTAAGCAATTTATCTATTTCCTGTAGATTGCTTTTTGCTATACGATTTTGAAGGAGAGTGAATAATGATATGACAAACAACATCCAGTGCTGTAGATATTCCGGCGGTAAATAATTTTTTAGTATCGGAAGAGAATAGTATAGAATAAAATTGTAGTACTCTGAGGCTTTAAAATTTTTTCTGTCTTTAATTAAACTGCGTGGCGCACCCCTGGTGGAAATATTCTAAAACTTTTTACGGAGTTTTGTACTACTTATGACAAATTTCTACAAAATTTTACGAATTTCTATTATCGCGTTGATATTTTTAAAATTCTTAGCAAGTAGTAGAAATTTTTTGAAATTATTAACAACTTTTTACCACTTGTCTACAACTTTCGATGCTTACCAAGAACTTAATAATCCTTCAAAAGTTGTAGATTTCTTGAAGCAGCTTTCTAAAATCATTTACGCATATTTACAACTTTTAATTGCTTTTTTATTTTCAAATACAGGATAATACTAAAATTTTCTAACGAGCAGAGTTTTTTGTCATTTAATGCAGTTTATTAATATTTTCATATTTACGATAAAAAAGTTTTTGTTGGATATCTTAGTTTATAATATCATATATTGCACACTTATTTTAAAATTCAATGAATTGGAACCTTATTTTCATTACTATTTAATCATGTAAGCAACCGTATGGTATTTCACACACATATTCGGTGTTATTTATGTATATTTTTAAGCACGTTGATTGTAAATAATCGGGGCTATATACTTTTGTTTCAGCATTTTTTGTGTCACACACCTTTATGTGCTCTAAATTTACGTAATGGTATTTCACACACATATTCGGTGTTATTAATGCATATTTTTAAGCACGTTGATTGTAAATAATCGGGGCTATATACTTTTGTTTCAGCATTTTTTGTGTCGCACACCTTTATGTGCTCTAAATTTACGTCAGCTGGTGCCAATTTTGATTTTGAAACTCTGAAAATATCAATTATTAATTTAATTTCATCATGACCTTACACACCTTTATGTGCTCTAAATTTACGTCAGCTGGTGCCAATTTTGATTTTGAAACTCTGAAAATATCAATTATTAATTTAATTTCATCATGACCTTCATTTTTTAGTAAAAAAATTGTTTTCAACTGGCCTATTTAAATTTTGATTTTGAAACTCTGAAAATATCAATTATTAATTTAATTTCATCATGACCTTCATTTTTTAGTAAAAAAATTGTTTTCAACTGGCCTATTTTTCCATTTTTTAGTAGAACAATCGAATCGTCTATTTTCTCACAGTATTTTTGTTGGTAGGAAGCTGTGGTATACCGGACGTTATTGCGAATTAATTTTTCGTACCGTAAGCAATGATTAAACGGTCGATGAAGTAATCACAGTATTTTTGTTGGTAGGAAGCTGTGGTATACCGGACGTTATTGCGAATTAATTTTTCGTACCGTAAGCAATGATTAAACGGTCGATGAAGTAAATTAAACTCAGCACATTGACCGGCATATTGGCCGCGCCCAACTAATACATTATCTTCGAGACGAATAAAAAATGTCAGTGGGTTTTCAAAGAAAAGTAAATTAAACTCAGCACATTGACCGGCATATTGGCCGCGCCCAACTAATACATTATCTTCGAGACGAATAAAAAATGTCAGTGGGTTTTCAAAGATTAAGTCACAATATTCTTTGACGTTGTAACTTATTTCAATTTCTTCTACTAATACATTATCTTCGAGACGAATAAAAAATGTCAGTGGGTTTTCAAAGATTAAGTCACAATATTCTTTGACGTTGTAACTTATTTCAATTTCTTCTTACATATTAGCAATATTTTGAAACGCCAAAATTCGTTGTGTGAATTGCGGAATCATGCGAGCTGATCTTTGACGTTGTAACTTATTTCAATTTCTTCTTACATATTAGCAATATTTTGAAACGCCAAAATTCGTTGTGTGAATTGCGGAATCATGCGAGCTGGACTACGATTGTGTTTCAAAAGTAATCAGTTGGCATTTTCGAAAGGAAAAGTATTTTGAGTCCATAAAGGACCAAAATTTTCAACACTGTCACATATATGCACGATTGTGTTTCAAAAGTAATCAGTTGGCATTTTCGAAAGGAAAAGTATTTTGAGTCCATAAAGGACCAAAATTTTCAACACTGTCACATATATGCAAAATCAAGTGGCAATTGTAAGCCATCGCGTTTTTGCCAAAAAAAGATCAGTAAAGTCCGAGCATAATTTAGTTGCGACAATGGGATCGAATCCTGCAATAAAATATTCATCGCGACGACGAACATAGACCAGTGATGTAAGTATTTTTTAGGTAGGATTCCTTGCAAACATGTAAGAGAATAAAATTGCATCCACGATCGAAATTCGTAGGCTCTCCATAAGGCGCGATCGTTTAAACTTCTAGGATTTCGTGTCAAAATTTTTGGAGTTTTTATAGATTTCAACCGGTTATTTATTCTGTCCAGATTCTCCGGATTGCCAATATAATATTCTTCACCAACACTAGTTAATATAAGTTCAGTGTATTGTCGCGTCATACCTAACAGTTTAGAGTGTAAATAATCAGGAGGTAGTGAGTCTGCGAGATCGAAGTAATTTAAATTCATTAAAAATGAAGGCCCCTTGACGCCGAATGTTTCATACAGTTTAGAGTGTAAATAATCAGGAGGTAGTGAGTCTGCGAGATCGAAGTAATTTAAATTCATTAAAAATGAAGGCCCCTTGACGCCGAATGTTTCATAATCATTTTTTTCATCATTAGTGCATCTAATCATCTAATCATAGCTGTTTTTGCTGAAATTGGATATTTTCTCACACCATCTACTAGCTCGGTCGGATGTAAGCAGTACGTACAGCCATTAATGCCGATGCTGAAATTGGATATTTTCTCACACCATCTACTAGCTCGGTCGGATGTAAGCAGTACGTACAGCCATTAATGCCGTTATATTGCTTCATGTTTAACATTTTACAGCGAGCTACAGAGTCCACAGAAGCACATAATGGAAAAACTTTTGAGTTTATTTGCATCCCATTATATTCCCAATCAACGCCTGTTTCAGATAGATCATTGGCTTGCTCTACAAAAAAATTACCAAAAATATTCATATTAGGCTGTGCATTATCAACCCAATGCATCGCATTATATTCCCAATCAACGCCTGTTTCAGATAGATCATTGGCTTGCTCTACAAAAAAATTACCAAAAATATTCATATTAGGCTGTGCATTATCAACCCATAATCCGGCTGGTAAAATATGCTTTGAGCGCAAGTTTGGAGGCAATTCATTTATCATAATAAATATCGGCCATATGGCCGTTTTTGATGTATCTGTCAACTGGCATCCGTCAGTGTTAAACGTATAGGATAAATTCCATCTCTCTTTCAAGAACGGATTTGATTTGTATTTTTTCCCGTCATAAATATCTTGTAGTATGTCACCTTTTTCTCGTCCAGGCCTGTCGAATCTGTAACTTAATTTCTCGGCCACTGATTTATTGCTTAATAATTTTCGAATTTGATCGCGTATGTCAAATTCTACAAAAAAAGAAGTCGATTTTGCTACATTAGTTTCAAAGCTGCACTCACATGTCACTGACTCACCCAAGTTTTCTCGTTTTCCCAAATGATTAGAGCACGACCTACAATACATGATAGGTCACTACATCCGTCTCCAAATTCAAAAATTTTTTTAGGAAATACTTAGTATCCGGCACTGCTCGCTTTTCTAATATGACATTAATCATTTTCAGAATGTTAATTATATCCGTCTCCAAATTCAAAAATTTTTTTAGGAAATACTTAGTATCCGGCACTGCTCGCTTTTCTAATATGACATTAATCATTTTCAGAATGTTAATTATGGCATTCCATGGCAATGAGTGGCGTAAGCCTAATGTCATGCACATTAGAATAACTTCTCCCCGAGTTTTAGTGGTGCTTGCACATAACGTTTCATTTAAATAGTCATCTTCTTCAAAATTCGGACGTGCCCTTGCATTTGCATCTAAATTATCATCATCAGGTGCATCATTTGCATTTGATAAGCTGTCCCTTTCATCTTCAGTTTCATTTGTGATTGACTCCACAGTCCCAACTGATTCCATTGATGTTTCCTGTAATTATAATAAACAACGATCTCCATAAAAATACGCCATAGATTAATTGGCCGCTATCATTTTTTGTACGCAGATCATGCGTTATTATGAAATAAT
>MVJL01005637.1:0-16873 GCA_002156465.1 Macrocentrus cingulum
GGCCCGCCAGCAGTCAGCCGATGATACTAACTTCCGGGTGGCTTCCGGCCACGTTCGCGCGTCGCCGAGCACTTCGAGAAGTGTTTCCTGCTGGGGTTCGAATTCAGTACACTGCAGGACCGCGTGCTCAGGGGTATCGGCTACCCCAGGGCAATTCCTGCATGTGTCCGTGTCGCGTCCTCGGATTACTCCTCCTCCTACTTTGTGGAGGTATGAGCTAGAGGCACCGTGGCCCGTGAGCATCTGGCATGACCAGTGCTCAAGGAGTCCGTGTCGCGTCCTCGGATTACTCCTCCTCCTACTTTGTGGAGGTATGAGCTAGAGGCACCGTGGCCCGTGAGCATCTGGCATGACCAGTGCTCAAGGGTGATCTACGGCGCTTGAAGGCACTCCTCCTCCTACTTTGTGGAGGTATGAGCTAGAGGCACCGTGGCCCGTGAGCATCTGGCATGACCAGTGCTCAAGGGTGATCTACGGCGCTTGAAGGCAGGATTCTATCGTGGGGAAGTAGGCAGCTGTCTCACGGCCCCGTTCGGAGGCCGCCCAACGCTGCTGCCAAAGTCGGTTGAGCTCATCGGTGAGCATCCAAGGATTCTATCGTGGGGAAGTAGGCAGCTGTCTCACGGCCCCGTTCGGAGGCCGCCCAACGCTGCTGCCAAAGTCGGTTGAGCTCATCGGTGAGCATCCATTTCGCGGCGTTGGTTCGCTCTTCAGGGGGAACGACGATATCTCCTAGCTTTCCGGCACGACCCTTACGAAGTTCGTACCTCGCCCTGCGCTCGGCTAGATTTCGCGGCGTTGGTTCGCTCTTCAGGGGGAACGACGATATCTCCTAGCTTTCCGGCACGACCCTTACGAAGTTCGTACCTCGCCCTGCGCTCGGCTAGAACTAAATCTATTGGCGCTGTCGCCGCTACGCCACAGAGCCCATCGTAGGGCGCGGTACGGTAGGCTCTGATAATCGCGAGGAGTACCTGTCTTTATACGGTAAAGTTCGTACCTCGCCCTGCGCTCGGCTAGAACTAAATCTATTGGCGCTGTCGCCGCTACGCCACAGAGCCCATCGTAGGGCGCGGTACGGTAGGCTCTGGTAATCGCGAGGAGTACCTGTCTTTATACGGTCGCGAGGGTCCGGAGATCGTTCTTGCCGCATAAGTCGCTCCACGCAGCGGCCGCATAAGCTACCACGGATAATCGCGAGGAGTACCTGTCTTTATACGGTCGCGAGGGTCCGGAGATCGTTCTTGCCGCATAAGTCGCTCCACGCAGCGGCCGCATAAGCTACCACGGGCAGGAACACTCCTTTATATATCGTCAAGAGCACACGGAAGCGGAGCCCCCATGTGGCTCTCGCTACGCGCGCTAGACTATAAAATAGCGCTTGGACTTGCGCTCGTTTCTTACTTATATGGGTAAAGAGCACACGGAAGCGGAGCCCCCATGTGGCTCTCGCTACGCGCGCTAGACTATAAAATAGCGCTTGGACTTGCGCTCGTTTCTTACTTATATGGGTAATGACTCTAAGTTCCCTGTCGAAGTGTACCCCGAGGTACCTAAATGAGTTTCGGAACGCGATTTTTTGCCCGTTGATTTTAATGACCGGCGGACGGTCCATCAAAGTTGGCTTTCTCTGCCATTTACGTTTACGATCAACCTAAATGAGTTTCGGAACGCGATTTTTTGCCCGTTGATTTTAATGACCGGCGGACGGTCCATCAAAGTTGGCTTTCTCTGCCATTTACGTTTACGATCTGGTCGCGCACCTCCACGCCTGCCTATCGGTGTCCTCCGTTCCCATTCGCACTTGAGGAAAATTGCCTCAGTCTTGCTTTCTGAGAGACGGAGTTTAGATCTGGTCGCGCACCTCCACGCCTGCCTATCGGTGTCCTCCGTTCCCATTCGCACTTGAGGAAAATTGCCTCAGTCTTGCTTTCTGAGAGACGGAGTTTAGCGTCGCAGCGCCATCCCGAGATCACAACGACTTGTTGCCCCACGTTTTCGAGTTCTACTCGCGATTTTCCGGAGACGACGACTAGGAGGAGAGTTTAGCGTCGCAGCGCCATCCCGAGATCACAACGACTTGTTGCCCCACGTTTTCGAGTTCTACTCGCGATTTTCCGGAGACGACGACTAGGAGGTCGTCCGCATACGCTACGAAACTGTTTTCGAAAGCGGCACTAAGGGTCCTAAGCAAGTCGTCGAAAATGAGATTCCAAAGGGTCGGGCCGAGGACTGAACCTTGCGGACAGCCCATGGTCACATCTTTGGAAGCCTCATCCCATCATTGAGGAAAATTGCCTCAGTCTTGCTTTCTGAGAGACGGAGTTTAGCGTCGCAGCGCCATCCCGAGATCACGACGACTTGTTGCCCCACGTTTTCGAGTTCTACTCGCGATTTTCCGGAGACGACGACTAGGAGGTCGTCCGCATACGCTACGAAACTGTTTCACGACGACTTGTTGCCCCACGTTTTCGAGTTCTACTCGCGATTTTCCGGAGACGACGACTAGGAGGTCGTCCGCATACGCTACGAAACTGTTTCCGAACGCGGCACTAAGGGTCCTAAGCAAGTCGTCGAAAATGAGATTCCAAAGGGTCGGGCCGAGGACTGAACCTTGCGGACAGCCCATGGTCACATCTTTGGAAGCCTCATCCCATCCCCAGTCTAACTTAGCTTTCCTATCGCTGAGATAGCGACGGATAAGTACGAAAAGGTTTCGCGGGCAGTCCCGGGCTGCGAAACCCTTGAGAACCAAGGGCCACCAAGCGTTATCGAACGCGCCAGAGATGTCGAACGGGAATCCGACCGCGTATTTCTGGGGGGTGTCGCGAACGATGTTCCGCATCTCTACAATCGCGTTTTCTGCGGAATGCTTGGCCCGGAACCCGAACTGCTGATCTAGCATTTTTTCCGGGAGCATAGCGGTCATCCCTAATCGCAACTTAACTAACTTTTCTAATAGTTTGCCTATTACGGAGAGAAGATATATCGGACGGTACGACTTGGGGTCCTCCAGTTTCTTATCCGCGGCCTTCAGGAGCATGCGTATGGCACCCTCCTTCCAGACGCGGGGAAAGACTCCTACCCGGATACACGCATTGGAGAGTTGGAGGAAGAGGTCAGGGAGAAGTTTCACGGCCCGTTTCAAAACGACAACCTCGATGTAGTCGGGCCCCGGGGCTTTCCGGTTATTTAAGGTACGGAGGGATTTGGTCATCTCGGCGATGTTGAATGGTGGGTCGTCCGCGGTGTCCGGACGATGTAGTCGGGCCCCGGGGCTTTCCGGTTATTTAAGGTACGGAGGGATTTGGTCATCTCGGCGATGTTGAATGGTGGGTCGTCCGCGGTGTCCGGCGTTTCTTGGGACGCGGTTCGAATCTCGCGTTGTGCTGGGTTGTCGCTGTCAGCACGGTCGGTAACAATGTGAGCGTTCAGGAGGGCCCAGGCAGTGTCCCGATAAGTAAGGGTGGACTCTTCGCACGCGTTGTGCTGGGTTGTCGCTGTCAGCACGGTCGGTAACAATGTGAGCGTTCAGGAGGGCCCAGGCAGTGTCCCGATAAGTAAGGGTGGACTCTTCGCCATGCCTGAGGGAGCTCAGCACCCTCTCAATTCGGAGCTTGATTGCCTAGAGCTTGTAAACGACAGGCAGTGTCCCGATAAGTAAGGGTGGACTCTTCGCCATGCCTGAGGGAGCTCAGCACCCTCTCAATTCGGAGCTTGATTGCCTAGAGCTTGTAAACGACGCTCCAGGCATCCTTGTTGCCGTTAGACGTGACAAAGTCCTGCAGCTCAGCACCCTCTCAATTCGGAGCTTGATTGCCTAGAGCTTGTAAACGACGCTCCAGGCATCCTTGTTGCCGTTAGACGTGACAAAGTCCTGCCCCTTTTCATGGGGGAGCTCGTTCGAGTGATGATTGCTCTTTGCCCTTCCTCCTGCAGGGAGGAAGGTTCCCAGCAGTCGCCACGAGGAGGCGTCAATCATCATGTGGCGCGGCCACAATTCGGAGCTTGATTGCCTAGAGCTTGTAAACGACGCTCCAGGCATCCTTGTTGCCGTTAGACGTGACAAAGTCCTGCCCCTTTTCATGGGGGAACTCGTTCGAGTGATGATTGCTCTTTGCCCTTCCTCCTGCAGGGAGGAAGGTTCCCAGCAGTCGCCACGAGGAGGCGTCAATCATCATGTGGCGCGGCCCCGGTAGTAGCACCCCGGAGGGTGACCACCATGATGCCAGTAAGGGAGGAAGGTTCCCAGCAGTCGCCACGAGGAGGCGTCAATCATCATGTGGCGCGGCCCCGGTAGTAGCACCCCGGAGGGTGACCACCATGATGCCAGTCAAATGACTGACATCCCCCAGGGGACAAGTCCTCCCAGAAGGCCGCGGCCACTCCTGCCCCTCATCTGGATAATCCGTCCCCCAGTGGCCGTCCCCTCCTGCATCCAACGGATACCGAAATCGTCAAAGTCTAGCTGCTCCATAGACCTCAAACCTGCAGCAACCGCACGCCGGATCTCCGCCCTGGCCTCACGACGGAACTGGACATAGAAAATAAAGACGACTCTCTGGTCTTCGAGAAGCTGGAGCGTTATATACTGTGATCAAAAAGGCGAAAAGCATTGAAACACCACAGGAATTCATGAAACACGGCATTTGTCGATGGTCTTCGAGAAGCTGGAGCGTTATATACTGTGATCAAAAAGGCGAAAAGCATTGAAACACCACAGGAATTCATGAAACACGGCATTTGTCGCGCATAGACACAGGAAAAAAGGACTCAGAATATGAATAAATACAGAAGAATAATATACAACTGAAAAACTCACCTCAGCAATGTCCTCCAAAATAGAAAATAAAGACGACTCTCTGGTCTTCGAGAAGCTGGAGCGTTATATACTGTGATCAAAAAGGCGAAAAGCATTGAAACACCACAGGAATTCATGAACCACGGCATTTGTCGCGCATAGACACAGGAAAAAAGGACTCAGGATATGAATAAATACAGAAGAATAATATACAACTGAAAAACTCACCTCAGCAATGTCCTCCAAAGTCTCCTCATTTATGTACACGTCAAAATCTTCAGCGGACGCGCATAGACACAGGAAAAAAGGACTCAGAATATGAATAAATACAGAAGAATAATATACAACTGAAAAACTCACCTCAGCAATGTCCTCCAAAGTCTCCTCATTTATGTACACGTCAAAATCTTCAGCGGAAAAGGATTCCATGGCAAATAATTGAGAACAACTGAAAAACTCACCTCAGCAATGTCCTCCAAAGTCTCCTCATTTATGTACACGTCAAAATCTTCAGCGGAAAAGGATTCCATGGCAAATAATTGAGCGTCAAAACTCACAAAAAAACCATGACAATATAAGCTCAAGGTTCAACGTGGATGTGCCGCCGAACAAAAGGGCTCAGCATTTATAGTTGCGAGAAAACGCTTTTTTTCGCTATTTCCGGACCATATATAAGCTCAAGGTTCAACGTGGATGTGCCGCCGAACAAAAGGGCTCAGCATTTATAGTTGCGAGAAAACGCTTTTTTTCGCTATTTCCGGACCATGGGAACAGTCATCAATGGCAATCACATTCCTACACGTGTGTTTTTTAATTGAAAAAAATCACATTCCTACGCGTGTCATTTTTTCGCTATTTCCGGACCATGGGAACAGTCATCAATGGCAATCACATTCCTACACGTGTGTTTTTTAATTGAAAAAAATCACATTCCTACGCGTGTCTTCGAAAAATACAAAGTTAACGAGCGCAGTGAAACGACCACATTTCACAGCAATTAATAATTACAACAACCCGTCAAATTTTGTTTTTTATTTTATTTTGTTATTCAAAATTAAGATAATTTTGCGGGACACTCAATCTTTAAGGAGGGAGGTGTTACATCTTCAGAGCACTCTCTCGAGCGCTCGCGCTTTTAGAATAGCAGGGCGCTAAGCCCAAATACATTTTAATCTAAATCAGTAAATTACGCGCGGTTGAAACATTCGAGAAACGGCCGCTGTCTCTCTCGCACCCATAGTCACCAAAATAACTAGCGGTATGTGATAACAAAGTCGTTAACACTTCCAACTCGGAGGGTCGTTAAACTCCAATCACTCGAATAGTTATAAAAATAAAAATTGATAAGGCAAATTAGTTGTGCACACAGCACCACGAATTTGCCACACGACACTACACCAAAAAAGCCTCCACGCGGACTTGGAGGCGCGCACGGAATGGCCGAGCCAAACCGCGCGACACCTCCGCGGGCAATCAGCAACCAACGATTAGACACCAAACCCAATAGAAATCTTCCACTTTGGCAGCCTGCCAAATTAGGAACCCGGTGAGGTTCAACAAAACGGGTGCTCGAACACGCCTCACCCTCAGAAAGTCTCCTAGACTCTTCGCGTTACTAGTTTTTCACATATATCACGTCGAACCTTTGTACGCGCGAATTCTCCATTCATTGTAAAGTAAAGTGTAAATTCTTTTCGTCGAATCTGAATAAACTCCTCATTTTACTATTCACAAATACCTGTCTATCGCTTGCATCATTCACGCGGAGTGAATTTCCTCTCCCTTATCCCGATTTTCTAAATTGACGACTTCGAGTCAGTGTTCAAATTCTTGCGCCAGTGAGAGGAGGTTCAGTCTGCAGCTCCCGAACCAACTGCAGAGGACCAGTTGACCCGGACGTAACAAATGTACGTGGTCACCTGTATTTTCTAACATTGTCATCCAATTAATAATTTTCTCATAGAGCTTTTCATCGTCCGAGGAATATAAAGGTTGCAGTTTTCCCTTCGTCTGTTTTCTGTCATTGCCAAAAAAAAAAAAAAAAACAAAAACAAAAAAAACAAATTGCTTTTTCATCAGCAATTACATGAGTAGCATTGCCCCTAGCAGGTTCATTCAAAAACCGTTAAAAACTAAAATAAATGGTTTAAGAACTCAATCATTGTGTTGCATGTTTTAGCATAGAAAATGTACGTGGTCACCTGTATTTTCTAACATTGTCATCCAATTAATAATTTTCTCATAGAGCTTTTCATCGTCCGAGGAATATAAAGGTTGCAGTTTTTCATCAGCAATTACCTGAGTAGCATTGCCCCTAGCAGGTTCATTCAAAAACCGTTAAAAACTAAAATAAATGGTTTAAGAACTCAATCATTGTGTTGCATGTTTTAGCATAGTAATGAGTAGCATTGCCCCTAGCAGGTTCATTCAAAAACCGTTAAAAACTAAAATAAATGGTTTAAGAACTCAATCATTGTGTTGCATGTTTTAGCATAGTAATAAACTCTAAAGTGACTAAACCTGTGTTTCAATCCATTTTTGCACGTCACCCGCATAGTATATCTTCTCGAATCATTGTGTTGCATGTTTTAGCATAGTAATAAACTCTAAAGTGACTAAACCTGTGTTTCAATCCATTTTTGCACGTCACCCGCATAGTATATCTTCTCGCGAAATAATCCCGATGAAATGAATTGCGTCTCAGTGAATTAAAGTTCGCGCCAGTGCTTAAGCATCAGTCGGCGGCATCCAAGGAGCTGCAGAGGAATCGCGAAATAATCCCGATGAAATGAATTGCGTCTCAGTGAATTAAAGTTCGCGCCAGTGCTTAAGCATCAGTCGGCGGCATCCAAGGAGCTGCAGAGGACGCCTAGCTAACGCAGGAAGTAACTATCGCGCGAAGTATCACATTATTTACAACGATTACTTTTGAAAAATTTTAAATATGACAATATAGTAGAGTCACAGTGAATTAAAGTTCGCGCCAGTGCTTAAGCATCAGTCGGCGGCATCCAAGGAGCTGCAGAGGACGCCTAGCTAACGCAGGACGTAACTATCGCGCGAAGTATCACATTATTTACAACGATTACTTTTGAAAAATTTTAAATATGACAATATAGTAGAGTCGGGTGGAATAATGAATTTTCCAAGCTTCAACAGCCTAGCTAACGCAGGACGTAACTATCGCGGGAAGTATCACATTATTTACAACGATTACTTTTGAAAAATTTTAAATATGACAATATAGTAGAGTCGGGTGGAATAATGAATTTTCCAAGCTTCAACGGGCTTTATAAACTGATATCAACGTGATAGGTTTGAAGAAATGGACTAGGTGGTTTTTTTTTCTTTTTCTTTAGGAATAATGAATTTTCCAAGCTTCAACGGGCTTTATAAACTGATATCAACGTGATAGGTTTGAAGAAATGGACTAGGTGGTTTTTTTTTCTTTTTCTTTAGAAAACAGCTGCTTAAAAAGGAGTTTATGTGAATAGAGACAGTACTGGTGCAAGAAAGGTGAGTTTAATTATCAATAAATGAAGATGCCACAAGCCTTTACAGAGGTTGTCGATGGACTGCGAGCCCTCGACACAAAACGAGAGAAAGAACGAGCTCACAGGAGCAGATGGCGCATGAGTAGCTTACATCTAATATTTTTCAACAACAGCTCTACACCAGAATTTAGCTACTGATTTTCATGGATTTGAAATGATTGTTTTATACTAGAGCAGATGGCGCATGAGTAGCTTACATCTAATATTTTTCAACAACAGCTCTACACCAGAATTTAGCTACTGATTTTCATGGATTTGAAATGATTGTTTTATTTAATACTTACGCGAATATGAAAATGATATTCCATCATTACCTGCGAACATGTGCACAGTCTCATAGAGCAGTTTCCAGCGCCAGGAATACTGCACTTTCTCGTCTTTATCAACTTGCCCTAGCTCGTACACGACTCCATCGTGTGAAGGCAAAAAGAACCATTTCAGCACTTAATAGTAAACATTTTTGATCACTTATTAAATCGCGTTTGTGCCACTGAACGCTCACGTCTGCAACTGCTGCCACGGATTTGTGTAATAGCGTCGTGGGCCTGCGTAAGATTCACCAACCTTTAATAATGTTAGCGTTTGTGCCACTGAACGCTCACGTCTGCAACTGCTGCCACGGATTTGTGTAATAGCGTCGTGGGCCTGCGTAAGATTCACCAACCTTTAATAATGTTTGGTACCCAAACATACCATTGAAATGAGACTTACCATTGGCCCATATTTTGGATAACTCTTGGACCGAGTATGGACCATTTGTTTACCCATCACGGTTCGAAATAAGGTTCGCGCTACGCTTTGTATACTGGTTTTGCCTTAATTGGCAAAACTGCAGGCCCAATCATGTACCTATGGTTGTTGCTTCGTGTGGCTTTGCGTATATAACAAACATACCATTGAAATGAGACTTACCATTGGCCCATATTTTGGATAACTCTTGGACCGAGTATGGACCATTTGTTTACCCATCACGGTTCGAAATAATGTTCGCGCTACGCTTTGTATACTGGTTTTGCCTTAATTGGCAAAACTGCAGGCCCAATCATGTACCTATGGTTGTTGCTTCGTGTGGCTTTGCGTATATATTCTATTTTGGTCCGTTATAGAAAACGTTATGGAACCATGCAAAAACTGCAGGCCCAATCATGTACCTATGGTTGTTGCTTCGTGTGGCTTTGCGTATATATTCTATTTTGGTCCGTTATAGAAAACGTTATGGAACCATGCGCGTGCCCAGCGTTATATCATGTACCTATGGTTGTTGCTTCGTGTGGCTTTGCGTATATATTCTATTTTGGTCCGTTATAGAAAACGTTATGGAACCATGCGCGTGCCCAGCGTTATTGCCTATATTAGAATCTTATAAATTCTCCCCAATGACGAAAAGTTTTGATAATTTAAAACTAACTTGATTTTAATGACATTTACCTGCCCCTGGTGAAATTTTAAATTATGTAAATTTGGATAACAATGACGAAAAGTTTTGATAATTTAAAACTAACTTGATTTTAATGACATTTACCTGCCCCTGGTGAAATTTTAAATTATGTAAATTTGGATAATTGAGAGTATTTATTGGAACAGATTTATTTCCGCCTGAAGGGGCGAGGTAAATGGGGTATTTTATTTATTTCATATAGAGAGCAGATAAATCGAGCTTTGCGTATATATTCTATTTTGGTCCGTTATAGAAAACGTTATGGAACCATGCGCGTGCCCAGCGTTATTGCCTATATTAGAATCTTATAAATTCTCCACAATGACGAAAAGTTTTGATAATTTAAAACTAACTTGATTTAATTGCCTATATTAGAATCTTATAAATTCTCCACAATGACGAAAAGTTTTGATAATTTAAAACTAACTTGATTTTAATGACATTTACCTGCCCCTGGTGAAATTTTAAATTATGTAAATTTGGATATTTGAGAGTATTTATTGGAACAGATTTATTTCCTCCTGAAGGGGCGAGGTAAATGGGGTATTTTATTTATTTCATATAGAGAGCAGATAAATCGGTCGAGCATGACTTACAGTTGCGCAGGGTAATCTAGATATTTCATATAGAGAGCAGATAAATCGGTCGAGCATGACTTACAGTTGCGCAGGGTAATCTAGAGGATGGAATTTTGTCCAGAAGATGTCCACGGTGATAATGGAGATGCTTTTATCTTACCGAAATCCGATTAAAATCTGGTAGTGTGTCTGGGAGCGATTCCCAAAGAGGAACTCTATCAGGTGAGAATCTTACGACAATGGAGATGCTTTTATCTTACCGAAATCCGATTAAAATCTGGTAGTGTGTCTGGGAGCGATTCCCAAAGAGGAACTCTATCAGGTGAGAATCTTACGACGCGCGTTGGTGGTTTAAGCGTGGATATCTAAATCCAATTTTTGCAGCCCACCAGAGGAAATTTTCGGACGAGATAATGCACGTCTCAGAGAATCTTACGACGCGCGTTGGTGGTTTAAGCGTGGATATCTAAATCCAATTTTTGCAGCCCACCAGAGGAAATTTTCGGACGAGATAATGCACGTCTCTCCGCACGCTACCCGCTGCTCTTGATTTTCCACTTTCTCTTTCTCTATCCAATTTTTGCAGCCCACCAGAGGAAATTTTCGGACGAGATAATGCACGTCTCTCCGCACGCTACCCGCTGCTCTTGATTTTCCACTTTCTCTTTCTCTCAATCTGTAGAATCAGATGGAGGCTTGCCTCAACTCTCTCGTCGTCTTGCATTGGCTCGGGATGAACGTTCGCTACCGTGAGTGCAATCTCTGCTACCTCGAGCAGGGGGAATGAGGGGATCACCAGCTGATGTGGGTCATAAGATTCAAATTCCTTGTCACAAAACGTTCGCTACCGTGAGTGCAATCTCTGCTACCTCGAGCAGGGGGAATGAGGGGATCACCAGCTGATGTGGGTCATAAGATTCAAATTCCTTGTCACAACGTATCTCATCGCCTGAGGCTGGAGTTACTCCAGGCTTCGTAGATTCTTTGAGGTATAGACGGAAAAAATAACCTTCCATTTAAGTACATGCAAGGAAACAATATACTCATCGCCTGAGGCTGGAGTTACTCCAGGCTTCGTAGATTCTTTGAGGTATAGACGGAAAAAATAACCTTCCATTTAAGTACATGCAAGGAAACAATATTAAATCGAAAAATAGTTTCGATATATCCAGGCTTCGTAGATTCTTTGAGGTATAGACGGAAAAAATAACCTTCCATTTAAGTACATGCAAGGAAACAATATTAAATCGAAAAATAGTTTCGATATCATGTAAGACTAAAGAATAAGCTTCAAAGTCACTTCGCTGAAGACTTATGGTAGTTATAGCGCTACAGTCCCAGCTATAACTTCCGTCTAAATTCGCGCGCTCTGGACCGTGTTAGTTGCGTAAATGTGGCCAAACTTTTGACTGCTACCGTCACGAATTCAGTGCGCGCAAGCCTCGCACTCTGCGCTCCTCTAACTCACACTTGGAGTGGAAAACCATGAAACTGCGATGATTCGAACACACTATTATAATGTTAATAAATCGCTCGGAGGGTATCGCACCGCAAGGGGAATGACAACAATTTATGATCCGATTCAAGAACATGGAAAAGAAAAACAGCCTCTCGACAACTGCCGAAGAATCGGAGAGCAGCTTAAAACAAGCAACGACGTCTTTCAAGGTCCACCTAGACTCAAGACGCATCAAACACTGAACGCACAGGAGACGACAACTGCCGAAGAATCGGAGAGCAGCTTAAAACAAGCAACGACGTCTTTCAAGGTCCACCTAGACTCAAGACGCATCAAACACTGAACGCACAGGAGCCTCACCCACCTTCTAGGAGCTAAAGCAGCTTAAAACAAGCAACGACGTCTTTCAAGGTCCACCTAGACTCAAGACGCATCAAACACTGAACGCACAGGAGCCTCACCCACCTTCTAGGAGCTACGGGATCTCTATAACACCATGGGCGAAATAATAGTACCTGGTCCGATCCCGTTACTTATCGTGGCCCCTGTGATGCTCGAAGGGGAAGGTCCAGATGAGGATCTATAACACCATGGGCGAAATAATAGTACCTGGTCCGATCCCGTTACTTATCGTGGCCCCTGTGATGCTCGAAGGGGAAGGTCCAGATGAGGAAACAAGAACACCAAGCCTTGGCTGAGGAGCTAGAACACATCCGGGCCCAAACAGAGCGAGAACAGATGGACAGCACGGAGAGTGCCCTGGAACGAGACTTTTGGACCGTGGAGATGTTCATTAAACAAGGCGTAGAGATCCAAAACCTTAGGATGCGCATGGCTTCACTCCAAGAAAAATTCATTATCAAAACAAGAGACAGGAAAGACAGCCGCGGAAACAGAATCTTTAGAGGACGGCGCAGCCGGACTAGCGAAAAATCTTGAGGAACTCGGGGATATGGAAAAAGATCTAGTAGATGAAGACGCGGCCTATTATGAATATATATCTCCAGCCTACAATGTCGCCGAGAGATGCTCCTTACTCTCCAATGTTAGCGAGGAAAGCCAAAAGGGGAGAAATCCCCGTGACCTATTATGAATATATATCTCCAGCCTACAATGTCGCCGAGAGATGCTCCTTACTCTCCAATGTTAGCGAGGAAAGCCAAAAGGGGAGAAATCCCCGTGAAAGAGTTACAACATCTCTGGAGAATCGGTGCATTAACTGAACCTGAAGAACCCCAGATTATACTAGATTTCCCCGAGGGTTCACGTAATGTCTTCGTGAAGAAAATCACGCCTCCACAAGTGCCATCAATAATTATGAATATATATCTCCAGCCTACAATGTCGCCGAGAGATGCTCCTTACTCTCCAATGTTAGCGAGGAAAGCCAAAAGGGGAGAAATCCCCGTGGAAGAGTTACAACATCTCCGGAGAATCGGTGCATTAACTGAACCTGAAGAACCCCAGATTATACTAGATTTCCCCGAGGGTTCACGTAATGTCTTCGTGAAGAAAATCACGCCTCCACAAGTGCCATCAATTTCAGTCGCCTATGGCGAGTTTCTGGAAAGGATGCAAACTAGTCCAGAGACACACCATGTTCCAACCTCGTCAACAGCCGACCAACCAAGATACTGCCTACCGGATGGAGTCACCATGCTCACTCAAGAGATGTGCCGTAAGGAAATGAACCAGCTTGCTGAGGCCCTGGCAAGCTATAAGAGGTGCTTGAAATCTCGAACCCTGGCAAGCCAGACTTGGGTCTCCCAAGCTCGCCAACATCTCCATTTCCGTAATGGGAATTGTGGGTAAATAGATCACAAGTTCATCGAGTGCAGAGGACCAGAACGACCTGATCGCTGCGATAAATGCGGACAGCCAGATGTACAATGGGGAAAATGTTTCCGACTCCATAGTCAAGAACTGGCTCGCTTTCGTGGTGTCTGCTTCGGGTGTGGAATACCCGTAGAACTATACAATCGTTCATATGTCGCCGAGAGATGCTCCTTACTCTCCAATGTTAGCGAGGAAAGCCAAAAGGGGAGAAATCCCCGTGAAAGAGTTACAACATCTCCGGAGAATCGGTGGATTAACTGAACCTGAAGAACCCCAGATTATACTAGATTTCCCCGAGGGTTCACGTAATGTCTTCGTGAAGAAAATCACGCCTCCACAAGTGCCATCAATTAATTAACTGAACCTGAAGAACCCCAGATTATACTAGATTTCCCCGAGGGTTCACGTAATGTCTTCGTGAAGAAAATCACGCCTCCACAAGTGCCATCAATTTCAGTCGCCTATGGCGAGTTTCTGGAAAGGATGCAAACTAGTCCAGAGACACACCATGTTCCAACCTCGTCAACAGCCGACCAACCAAGATACTGCCTACCGGATACGCCTATGGCGAGTTTCTGGAAAGGATGCAAACTAGTCCAGAGACACACCATGTTCCAACCTCGTCAACAGCCGACCAACCAAGATACTGCCTACCGGATGGAGTCACCATGCTCACTCAAGAGATGTGCCGTAAGGAAATGAACCAGCTTGCTGAGGCCCTGGCAAGCTATAAGAGGTGCTTGAAATCTCGAACCCTGGCAAGCCAGACTTGGGTCTCCCAAGCTCGCCAACATCTCCATTTCCGTAATGGGAATTGTGGGTAAATAGATCACAAGTTCATCGAGTGCAGAGGACCAGAACACCAGACTTGGGTCTCCCAAGCTCGCCAACATCTCCATTTCCGTAATGGGAATTGTGGGTAAATAGATCACAAGTTCATCGAGTGCAGAGGACCAGAACGACCTGATCGCTGCGATAAATGCGGACAGCCAGATGTAATTTCCGTAATGGGAATTGTGGGTAAATAGATCACAAGTTCATCGAGTGCAGAGGACCAGAACGACCTGATCGCTGCGATAAATGCGGACAGCCAGATGTAGAATGGGGAAAATGTTTCCGACTCCATAGTCAAGAACTGGCTCGCTTTCGTGGTGTCTGCTTCGGGTGTGGAATACCCGTAGAACTATACAATCGTTCATGCAAAGAATGTAAGATCCGGTATCCCACACAAGACTATTGGTTAGAGGACCAGAAAGGGGAGATTCAGGCGACCTCCGCGAAATTCGGTTAGCTTCAGTAACTGACCATGCTCACTCAAGAGATGTGCCGTAAGGAAATGAACCAGCTTGCTGAGGCCCTGGCAAGCTATAAGAGGTGCTTGAAATCTCGAACCCTGGCAAACCAGACTTGGGTCTCCCAAGCTCGCCAACATCTCCATTTCCGTAATGGGAATTGTGGGTAAATAGATCACAAGTTCATCGAGTGCAGAGGACCAGAACGACCTGATCGCTGCGATAAATGCGGACAGCCAGATGTAGAATGGGGAAAATGTTTCCGACTCCATAGTCAAGAACTGGCTCGCTTTCGTGGTGTCTGCTTCGGGTGTGGAATACCCGTAGAACTATACAATCGTTCATGCAAGGAATGTAAGATCCGGTATCCCACACAAGACTATTGGTTAGAGGACCAGAAAGGGGAGATTCAGGAGACCTCCGCGAAATTCGGTTAGCTTCAGTAACTGCGTAGTCAGAGGCCGAAATCAAGAGTAGCTCGACATTAGACCCCGACAGACACTTACCGTGATATAGAGTAGGGTTTAAAAAAACTATTAAATGATAAATACGTTATTTATTCAACATTCTAAGCAACATCCTTCACAAAATTTTTTTGGCAAATGATTTATGTTGCTTCGTATTTGTGTGTGTGTGCTAATAAATGAAGAAAAATATACATATAAAATTTTTTTTCTTGTCTGAACCAACACAACGGGCGAATTCCTTAACAAAACATTTGCCTATCCACAGTCACAAGGTAACGGGATGGGATTTTGCCATGCTAAGGAGATTTTACGTTCATTTAAATGATAGGTTTTCACAAAATCTTATGGCTTTTGTCAACTCGTTCTTTTTACATGGAAAAAAGCCATTTAACATTGTGACGTGGAGCGCTATTTTTATTTAAATGATAGGTTTTCACAAAATCTTATGGCTTTTGTCAACTCGTTCTTTTTACATGGAAAAAAGCCATTTAACATTGTGACGTGGAGCGCTATTTTTCCCCGCGCGTAGTTCCCACCAGGACGCTGCCCCCCACTCGACGATGGCCGAAACACCGTGGCCCTTATAGCCACCAAAATGGGGAAAATGTTTCCGACTCCATAGTCAAGAACTGGCTCGCTTTCGTGGTGTCTGCTTCGGGTGTGGAATACCCGTAGAACTATACAATCGTTCATGCAAGGAATGTAAGATCCGGTATCCCACACAAGACTATTGGTTAGAGGACCAGAAAGGGGAGATTCAGGCGACCTCCGCGAAATTCGGTTAGCTTCAGTAACTGCGTAGTCAGAGGCCGAAATCAAGAGTAGCTCGACATTAGACCCCGACAGACACTTACCGTGATATAGAGTAGGGTTAAAAAAAACTATTAAATGATAAATACGTTATTTATTCAACATTCTAAGCAACATCCTTCACAAAATTTTTTTGGCAAATGATTAGATATAGAGTAGGGTTAAAAAAAACTATTAAATGATAAATACGTTATTTATTCAACATTCTAAGCAACATCCTTCACAAAATTTTTTTGGCAAATGATTTATGTTGCTTCGAATTTGTGTGTGTGTGCTAATAAATGAAGAAAAATATACATATAAAATTTTTTTTCTTGTCTGAAAAAAAAACTATTAAATGATAAATACGTTATTTATTCAACATTCTAAGCAACATCCTTCACAAAATTTTTTTGGCAAATGATTTATGTTGCTTCGTATTTGTGTGTGTGTGCTAATAAATGAAGAAAAATATACATATAACATTTTTTTTCTTGTCTGAACCAACACAACGGGCGAATTCCTTAACAAAAAATTTGCCTATCCACAGTCATAAGGTAACGGGATGGGATTTCGCCATGCTAAGGAGATTTTACGTTCATTTAAATGATAGGTTTTCACAAAATCTTATGGCTTTTGTCAACTCGTTCTTTTTACAT